>JACEGR010000937.1:0-202461 GCA_014170235.1 Listronotus bonariensis | reverse complement strand
GATTTTCCAGACCTGTATATACGTAGCAGTTTATCACTACTATGTTTAAATAATCAATAATTTCTTTCACAAAAAAAACATTTCTTATACCCAAACTTTGTATGCATGAATTTAACATTCGTTACATCATTAATACAGTGCATTCCAATTTAAACGAGTTACCCCGTATAATTCCGTTATTTGACCACTTATAAAAATCCGTTAATTTTTATTTTTAGGTCATATTTTTCGTCTTTACGGTTATCTTCTTCCTCAATAACACAAACGTCAAAAAGTTTAATTGGGAAAAGGGGTCAAGTGATACTCTATTTTAAAGGGATTAAAATTATCTCCAACCGTTTTCAGTTTTTTTTTAAATCGGTTCAACAGTTTTCGAGGAAATGTACCCCCAATAACGAGTTTCCCTAGCTTCTCTGAGTTTTCTTATTTTTAAAAATATTTAAATAAAATTTGGCACGTAGATATATAACACAAATGTTCAGTATTTCATGGATTCAGTTCTTTTCTATTTTTCCGGTTTAGCCGGAAGCAGTATTCCTATTTTAAATATAACATCCTGCATATTTTTTTCTCATTTGAATAGTTAATAACATTTCGAGTACAATGCCCTGCAGTGCCTACTTTTTAGAATCTAAAGTCCAAATATTTTTACTTTTAATTATTTAGTTTAAAAATAGAATTAAGGAAGCGGTGGCGGCGCTAGTGTTTTTTAAAGCTGGGCGATACGCTGCAGAAAAATTTGAAGGGTTGGCACGGAAATGTGCAAGTGCAATATTAAAATTAAATAGATACAGGGTTTTTCAAAATTCAGTATATATATATTTTGAAAGCTTAGTATTAAGGCCCTATAAACTGAAAACCAAAACCCCTCCAAGCTACAGCCATCGTAAAAGGGGTAAAAATTGTTTATTTTAATGGCTACATTTTTCGTCAAATCTTACGAAAATTTGCACATCCCTAGTCCCAGTTTATTATTTGTATTTATTGTTTGTCTTAAAAAGGTAAAAATGCAATTTTACACTAAAAAAATCAATTTATTAAAGTTTTTTTCAGCAGAGGTTGGTACGAGTATTAATGGTGGTAAAAGCCTCTTGATGACCAAAATTTTATGTCTACGATCAATTTTTTTAAAGTTAAGCTACACCAGCATGACGGCCACAGAAAAATCCAAATATGTGGTTTTATGCATTTTTGTGATAAGCAAACGGTTTTGGAGAAAAATGTTTGCTTGTGGTGTGGAAACCAAAACTTCCAGTTTAATAAATGACATGCATTTCGTAATTTAAATTATAAATACCCATAACATTTTATAGGATATTTTAATTTATATTTAAATTTTACACTAAAGTTGGTTTCTAATGACATAGCGCAACATACTGTTAATTTTTAATATTGCGACAATAGATCATTAATTCAAAAATTCCATAATTCGAAATACTTAAATGTAAATTGAATAATAAAAGGTTTATGAGAATGGGATGGATTTTAAACAGAGCTTTTTATCGTTTCTTTGCTGCGTGTTGCAAAAGTTTGGGTGAGAACAATTTAGGTTGGGCGCTCACCCAACCGCACCCACCCCTGGCGCCGCCCCTGTAAGAAGTAGAGCAAAGGTAACTTCAATCTTGTGGGCGTCACATATGAAAATAACCTTAACTGGCATAAACACGTTTTATCCATAGCCACGGCAGCTTCAAAAAGCTTGGGTTTATCTTTTGAGCCAAAAAGTATTTTACCCTTCTATTTATACAATTTGTACGTATCCCAAATCCGACCCCATTGAATACTGTTCTCATATCTAGGACATCGCGTCCCCCACAACCCCCTTAGCATTCCTCATTCTTGTTAAAGAAGAGCTGTTCGCCTCATTAATGATCCTTCCCTTAAAGAAACTCCTTCTTTTCTCGTCTATCGTCAGACTGTGGGGAATTCATCGCTTTTTATAGGTACTTCCATGGCTTCTGCTGTAAAGAAATGTCCAGCATATTTTCTCCACTTACGGTTCCCAGCAGATAAACTCGTGGTGCCGCACGTATAAATCCCTATATGGTCCAAATGAACAGGCCCCAAACTTTTCACTTTGTTCGTTCTTTTCCGTAGAGTTTTTAGAGCTCCTGCCCGCGGAGTTCTTTTCTTTCTCTCCAAATCTTCAAGTATTTAAGTCTCGTGTCAACAAACTTCCTCTTACCTCGCTTAAGACATCCACGGTACGTTAATATTTAGGCTTTTAGCCTTCGTGGATTGTTCAAAGATAATAAAAAGATATTAAATTGAAATAATTGATATTTTACGCTACCCAAAAAGAAAATTAAAAAGTGATTTTGATCCGAAAAAAATAGTATGTGCGACTCATAAGAAAAACATTTTTCCGGATTGGTAATTCCATCGTCCGAAGATATATCGTCTACACAATACACAATAATAATACTATTTTAATTTGGTAACATTTATTTACACTTTTAAGTCCAACACTACACTACACCGTCCTACACTTAACCCCATGCCAAAAAAAAAAGCTTAAAAGAATGATTCCGACAATCACCTTCAAAACAATGGGAAGTAATTTCAATATATCTGATAAGGTTTAGTGGCAAAGGGTTGATATGCCCAATTTTATTTTACCAATTTAATTAATTTAATTTATAGAATAGGCAGAAAATCATGGCTTGGGGGAAATAAAGCGTAAATTATTTTTTTCCCTTTCAGTTAGAAGTAGAGATCATATTTCAAGACTTCTATTAATTAGCTTTTAATTATCGTTTTTTGGTTAATCAAACTTATTGCTTTACGTCTAATTTTTATTTGGGCGTCACTGGACCCAATAATCTTAATCTTGTCTTAGAGTTTTAACAGCGCCTTATTACAGTGCTTTTTAAAAACTCTTTAAAATTATAAAAATAATAACTTTACCATAAAACCCAGAGTAAATATAAATGACAAATTTTTTAGAACACCTCTATCAACCCGTTAAGCTGCATTCCCTTTTTAAAAAGCTATTAAAAAATGTTTTTTTTGTTTTCGTTGGTTCTTAAAAATTGGGGTAAAATCAAATACTACCCTTAAATTTTTGCATAATTATACTTTATGATTCATAAAGGATATCAGAAAATGTCCAATTGAATAAATATAAAATTATTGAAAAATTAGTAATTATAAATAAAATTTTGTTTTTATTTCTGGATTGTCTCGAGAAAAAAGTTATAGCAACTAGTCTGGTGCAACAGAAGTAACTAGAACTAACCAGATTTTTTGGGGACAGGTTAGCTGTACTGGAAAAAATATTTTAATTAATTATTAATTTTATATTGATTTTATATATAAATTTAATGAAATATTTTTTGGTAATATGATTTTTCTAAAATTTAAGGGTAGTATTTGAGTTTACTTCAACTTTTTGTTTATGAACAACGAAAAGCATTTTTCATAAGCTTTCCAAAGAGGTGCCACAAAAAGGGTGTTGCCATTCAGGATGTTTTAGTGATTGGGAGTGCAGTTTAAGTGGTTAATTAAGGTGTTTTGAAAAAATATGCCATTTATATTCCCCTAGCTTTTAAAAAAGCGGTATTTTTTTAATTTTGCATATTTGCCTTGGTTTAGAAAATATAGCCATTATAGGTTTTAAAAACGCACCACGTATAATATTTACGCATCAATTTTTACAGTCACTTTTTTAAAAAAGCTAATATAGTTGGTTCTAAAAAAGTTAGGGTAAAATTAAATACTACCCTTAAATTTTAGAAGAATAATATTTTATGATTCATAAAGAATATCAGAAAATGTCGAATTAAATTAATATAAAATTAATTAAAAATTAATAATTATAAATAAAATTTTGGTTCTATTTCTGACTTGTCTCGAGACAAAAGTTATAGCAACTAGTCTGGTGCAACAGAAGTAACTAGAACTAACCAGATTTATTTTTTTTGGGACGGGTTAGCTGTACTGGGAGAAATATTTTAATTATTTATTAATTTTTTATTAGTTTTATATATAAATTTAATTTAATATTTTTGGTATTCTTTATTAATAATAAAATATGATGTTTCTAAAATTTTAGGGTAGTATTTGATTTTACTTCAACTTTTTTATGAACAACGAAAAGCATTTTTAAAGTTTTAGTGTTTTCAGTGATCCAATTATCCATTATTCAGAAATAAAAGAGCATAAGACCTTAACAAAAAGAACTGTATACTTATATGTCTTAAAGTGGTGACTTAAAAAAATTAAGAACGATTTTTTAAAGTTTGTTTTGGTATAGTTAAGTCGAAAGAGATACAAGTATACTAATAACTTATTAACATTTTATAAATTACGTGTATGTTATTTAGATTTTAAATTAAAAAACGACATATTTGAAACTAATTTACCTTAAGGTTTTTAAATTTTTAATATTTTAAAAATTAATCTTACTATTTGACGACGTATCATAGACATTTCTGAAGTTTTATTATTAAAATATTTCATAGTTGGCATTCTTTAAAAACTTACATTGTTGTGCACAAGGTTCTTTTATATTTATAAGGTCGCGACACATCCTCAACTTTTAGGCGGTTCGACGTCGGGGACGCAAGAAAGGGTACTCCACGGAGAAAAGTTGGCAAGACTAAGTAAAATCAAAGCCGATGATCAATTCTGTTGCGTCTAGAATTTGCGCATATCATTTTGCATTGTTTTGGAAGTGATATTTATTAAAAGATGTAATTCCAAATGTTTTTTATTTAAAGTAAAAGAATTTCAAACTTAATAATAATTAAAAACTGTTGTGTAAACGGTTGTCCTACTAATACAATAAACTGTATATCTTCGGCACTGAACAACATGGCCGAAAAATGGGAGATCTGACGTCATAACACGTCAAAGCAATATGGCCGAATGTCGCGACCCTATATAGACCGACTTTGGTTGTGCAACAACATTTCCAGATTGATTCAGTGTTCCAATCTCGCAAAGTAAGGATCCCCGAAGATGCCTTGTGCAATCAATGGCATAAAAGATTTTAATTTGACGCAGTCCAAACCCAAAAACCAAGATTCCTTAGTATATTAGTGTTTTTTACACAAATACCCTATAAACAAGGGCTTAAGCCCCTAAAAATATGAGGCTGGTTGCGCCACTGAACATTTCAAAAACATTTTTATCTAACAAGACAGCAGCAGTGCGAGAACGACGCAATACAAATTTTCCACCTTATACTCCCAATCCCTTCGGTGATGTTTATAAATAAATATGTGGAAATTCCAAGGGAAAATGGTGTTTTTATCAAGAAGAATAGCCTGATAATAATCTTGTTATTTATACAAGAAAATCTGAAGTTTAAACTGTTTCTAAATATTGTATGAATTGTAAGATTAAGGATAATTAGTTTTATTTTTTAGGTAGTACATTTAAAACTAAGAGTTTATAAACAATTATTTATTTTTACTCCCTTAAAATTAAAGGAAAGTGATTAAATATGAAATATAGTGAATTCAGAACAATTTCCCATGCACGTCATACCCTTTAAGTGACGTAAAATGGCGACATGGTTGGCCAGCTTATTATAATAATACAAAAATATTAGGTTGTTGTTTTTTTAAATTAATTCCAAGTAATCAAAATAGCATTTTGCTAACAATTTACAAATAAAATTGAATAAAACAAGTCACTACTTGTTTTTTTTTAAATTTATTTAGTAATGAAAAAACTAATAAATGCTAATATTGTTCCAAAACACCTCGTATAAAAACACCTTTATACACCTTTTATTAACAATGAAACGTAACTATGGTTACAACTACGACAAAATGTTTAGTTGTCAATGTTTCGAAGTAAACACTACAAAAGTCGATAATACTACTCCCAGGTCTTCCATCGCCGTTTTAATAGCAAAGTAAAAAAATCTAGAAATTTTTTTTAGTACAGGATGAAATAAAAGTGTTAAGTGGATAACTCGAGTGTTTTTGAAAACCTTCGAAAATGATAAAAAAACTTAAAGAAACTAAGGTAAATTATTCAGATAAACTATGACTAACTAGCCCTAATTGTAACAATATTAATACACGAAAAAGACAACAACAAAGCGAGAGAACATTTGAGTAGAAAGTCGAACAAAGTAAGGCAAGGTCGCAAGATAGACGCAATACGACGATTTAAATTAAATGGTTTTCTTTTGGTGTTAATCAAAGGAATTTTTTCTGTTATTGGATGTGTTAAATAACGACGTTAATATGTGTTTAGTACACTAATTAAAAGGACAAATTTTAATAATTTTTCCGATATTTATATTCTGTTAATTTAATGTAATTGAACGTCAGGTACAATTGATTGACGACGTGCATCGGAAATTGTTTTGAATTCACTATAGTATCCCTAATATGAAATACCGGAAACTCTTTTAAATGTGAACTCACACAAGCAATTGGAAGGATCAAATATAAATATTAGTTTCAGGTCGTCGGAAAATCCAAATATGAATAGATCAGCTTCTATTACGAGTAGAGGAAGAAAATAATCTGTTGCAGCAGTAATCAGATCATCACCATACAAAAATAATATAATAAAAAAGGCAAGAAGAAGGAGAAGATACATTTTCAAAAAAAAATGGAAAACAAGAAGAAATCAAAATGATAAAAAAGATTAAACTCAAGTTAGATTCAGATGATGACGTGGTGCTGTTTGATACAGACAGTAAGCCCGATGCCTTAATAGGAAATACCGATTCAGATCCTAAAAATTCGGAGTGTGTTTTCTTTAGCATGCTGTTTCCATTGCCATATGTGTAGGCTCTGGGCACATAATAGTTGCGCTGGACCAGAGTCTGACGCCTGTATCTGTGATTTTTGCAAACAAAAAGTTGTTTGTTGCTTTCTATGTTATATCAAGTTTTTAAGTTTTTTGTTAGTTATAGTACGAGATTCAGGTGCTAAAATCTGCTCTTATCTGTTTTTTTAATCAAACCTATTTTATATAAATGATACATGGTAGTAGACTAGATTACACCAGGGTTGCCTGGAAAAATTTGGCCGCAAGCAGGGGCTTCATTCGAATTAATTTTTCCTAGTTTGGGCATGGATTAGGAAATGCGCGCATGCTTTGTGTGGTAAACAAGAATCACAGAGGATCAAGAAGAACGGATCAATGTACGAAAGTGAAACTTTGGGTTATGCAATTTATTCATAAATACTATATTTTGGAGTAAAATTAACAGACAAGAATTTCAAAATGGCGGCTGTGCGCCATCTTGGAAAAAAGGTTAAATAAAAGGGGGTATTTTCCTAAAGCTCTTTTTGAGATCTTTTTAATGGTAATATCATGTACAAGGTGCTTCATAAAAAATATATATTTTTTCATACCCTGTATATTATCGCCAATATCACCATTAAAAAGTTATTTAAAAGAGCTTTAAGAAAATACCACATTAGGTACATCTAACTTTATTAGTTTCGGAAATATGACCATCCAAAACAGGTATCTAGGTAATTTCTAAAGTACGGCCATTTTAAATTAGGTAAAGATATTGACTTTATATTCTAGTCTTATGAAGTACTCGTCAGGAGCTTTAAAATAATGTGCCACAAGACTCCCCTTTCCATTTAATTTTTTTTTCCAAGAAGGCGCCCAGCCGCCATCTTAAAATTCTTATCTGTCAATTTTACTCCAAAATATAGTATTTATGCATCAATTGCGTATCCCACAGTTTTACTTTTGTAAATTGATCCGTTTAAACAATAAAAGCGGAGGGGGGGACTTTAAGAAATGCACTGTATACAGCATGTCTTCGGAAGTTCTTACCAAATGGAAAACCTTTGAGTTATTAAGTTAACGAATAAAAGTGCCTCCTTATAAAAAGTCCTGCTTAATGAGAAAATTATTTTTAAAGAAATAATTTTATGTTGCCACAGGGTGGCTTAAAAAGACTTTTACCAAGTTAACATACAGGGTATTTTCTAACTACGGCCCGAAACTTTAAAGAGTAATTTCTTATGTCATTTTATAAAGAAAAGTTCCTATAAACATATGCCCAGAGTTCTTTGTTTATGAAATATTGGGCGTTAAATTTAAAAAAAAAAAGGTATTTTATAAATATCCTAAATACCCGATTTAGTTCAAAATTTGGTAGGTTTATTTATTGTAATAAAGCGGTTGTAAAGCTTTAACTAGAATAACTTTATTGGGGCCAGTAGCATCTTAGTGAACACAACAACCCATTTAATTATGAGAAAATGTACGTCACTGGCTTTTTATGTAGATTTTTTTCCTATAAACCAACCAAAAATACAACTTTTTAGTGTCGTACTTTTTTGTATCTGGACTTCGTATTTAAGATATTAATATATTACCGACTTTTTAAAAAATAATTAACACCCTGTATCTCAGGAACGAAGTAACTCCTGACATATGTTTAATGTTTATAGAAACTTTTCTTCATAAAATGACATAAGAAATCACTCTTGAAAGTTTGTACCGTAGTTAGGAAATAACCTGCATCTTAATTTGGAAACAAGTTATTCTTAGGCCACCCTGTACATCGAACATACAAATATTTTTGTGGAAATATATTTTCTCATCAAGCAGGACTTTTTATAAAAAGGCATTTTTTCCGTAAATTTAATAATTAAAAAGTTTCCCATTTAGTAAGAACTTCCGAAGACACGCTGCATATAAACATGATCATTTTTGTGTTTTTAGGACACCCTATACATTATAAAAATAATTTTAAAATGTACTTTCTATAGTTATCTATCAATTCTAAAAGAAAAACTGTGTTCTTGTTTACAATTGACACAAAGCAGTGCGCGCATTTCGTATTCCATGCCCGGACTGGGAAAAATTAATTCGAATGATGGCAGCCCCTGTTTGCAGCCAAATTTTTCCAGGCAACCCTGGTGTTATTTAATCTACTACCATGTATCATTAATAAAAATAGGTTTCATTAAAAAACAGATAGGTACAGATTTTAGCAGCCGGATCTTAGGCTATAAAGTTTAACTTCTAATGGTGTTTATAGTATTCCATATTTAGCTACCCTCATTATTATTTAGTTTTTTAAAAATCTTACTTAAAAGTGATCAATGTAAACAAAAATGTTTGCAAAATAAAGCACAAATATATGATTGTTAATAATAACTACAAAACGTTGTTTATTTATAATGTTTATGCAAATTATGTGTAAAAACAAAATAGTATTTCCTATTTGGTCACTTGCCTCTATACTTTGGTTGCTTTTAAATAAAATGTGTTTTTTGGTAAGTAAAAGTTGTAACAACATTTTTTATTTAAATTAAGAAAAAATCTAGGTCAAACCTATTTAGTGCAGGATGACAATCGACACTTAACACCCTAAAAAGCGACCAATACAAACTGACCCAAATTTTAAAGTACGCCATTTCAAAACGAGTTTTGGGCATGTGGAATTAAATAGTAATAACAACACTTTTGCCAAATTTTCCAGTTTTGTAGTGTAGGTATTCTTTGTTTTTTAAATGGACTGCCTCATTTATTTTAATCAAATCAAATCAAATTTAATATGTTTATAAATTTTCAAAATTTTGGTTATATTAGTTGCTTAAATATGCCTCACAGCATTGCAAAAAGCTCATTAACACAGAGACAACAATGAGACGAGCAACTAAATGTAAATAAATTATCCGAGAGAGAGATAGCTGCTTCCTTGTCTGTCTTCAAGGAAGGCAAACGCAGATGGCGCGTGAGTCGACTTTATCGTTTGCCCGCCAAATTCAAATTATATAGCTGTGCTATTTTTGCCCTTAATGTTAGGTACTTGTTTTTGTTTCCTATTAATATAAAATATTGGGGTTTAGTTCAATAATTACACACACCTTATTAAAAATGTCATTTATTTGGTTTTTATAAAGATTTTTTCTTACAGATAACCATGTCAATATTACCTTAAATTATCTGTTGAAAAGCACAAATTTAATATATACACTGTCATTACTAATAAAAGTCAATAGTCAAAGTCCAATTAAAGGTAAAAAACCACGAAACACACAATAAATCTCAGAACATACAAACAAACTGTCCAAACAAATCGGCCATTGAAAAATATCAAACACAAATATCGATTAACATTTCTGGCGTGACTGCCTACGGCAACGTTGTCAATTTAAAAATATTCGATTCATGGTATATTTTTTCTCTTAATTAGATTTGAGCCAAAAAGGACATTAAAGTTTGCATGCAGAAATTGTAAACAACTTGGCAACCAGGGCAAAGCGATGATTGCTCCATCTACGATAGCTTGCCATGATGAAAGACAAAGACATATTTATTGGAACTTGCGTTAAAGCAGAAAGAGATAAATACAATGGACAAATTGTTAGGACCAGTTACTCGTCTCATTCTTGTCTCTGATTAACACTCAAATCTTAAAACTGCTCTGGCTGTATTTACAGTCATATTAGCAGTGTTGCCATATTTTTATAATATGCGGTGTTGTCATATCCCAACAACTGGTTTTGGTTAGTTATAGTGAGGCATTAATTGAACTCAATAGAAAATTATCAACTTACAACAAAACTAAAAACTTAAAAATAAATTATATTTAAAAAATATGTTAATCGGTTTTATTGCAGTAAAGCTAAAAAATAATTCGATAAGTCCCAGCGACCAGATCGCACCAATCTTCTCATCAATGTGGGGTATTGATCAGACTAATAATAACACTGTTAGGCACTTAATATTTCCATCATAATATTTACTCTGTATACGCTACGCCCAACAATTTTATTATTTGTCTGATCAGTACCCCAGAATAATGAGAAGATTGGTGCGATTTGGTAGCTAGGACTTGCCAAATTATTTTTTAGCTTGTAGTACAATAAAACCGTTTAAAATAAAAAGTTAATATATATTTTTTTATTATTATTATGTTTTGTACTCTTAAACATTATTTAAAAAATATTTATTTTAATATACAAGGTGTAACAAAATCTTGTTTAAAAATATAGGGGCACATTCAACTATTGAAAACATAAAAAAGTTTATAAAAACATGGGTCCGCTAATTCCTTGTTCTAAAGATACACAGTCTAAATTTTGTAAAGAAAAGTGTTTTTTAATATCTTAAACATCCTTTAACCATTTTTTATTTGGCAATGTTAGTTGCATAAAGGGCGATATTTATCAGTAACTTAATTACATTTAATTAGTCCAGTGGCGTCTCGAGGGGCAACTGAAAGAATGTTTTTATAAAAAACGGTACGCCACTGACTGTGTAAATATATGTTAAATTTTTGGCTGTTTCTTAAAATCTACCTAATTGCATATTTTTAAACCATAAAAAGCATTGTGAAAAAAAAGGATTTTAATTTTTTTTATTAGCAATTATATAACAACAATATTAAAAACTTTTAAATAAGGTTAATATCCAGTCTAACAATTTTTACTGAAATGAGTGTTTTTAAATTTTTTTACATTTTTTTGAAAAGTTTAACACAGTGTATCTTGAGAACGAAAAATTTACGAACCTATCTTTATAGGAACTTTTCTTTATTCAGTGTGTACCAGGATAGGTGTTACAAGAGAACAATTAGACCAAAAATTTTAAAATTTTTAAACGACCTTTTCAAAAAACTGGTCGCATGGTTCAAAACCGATAAATATTTTATTAGTTTTAGACAATGCGACGAGTTTTCCTAAAAGGACGTTTAAAAATTCCCAAATTTTTGGTCCATTTGTCCTCTTGTAACATCGATACATACATACATACATACACACTGTATGTTCTGATGTAAAATCTGTCCCTGAAATTTTTATAACATTCTGTAACACTCTGTACAGAAAGCGTTTTTTTTCTCTTTACTTGTTTAACCATTTGATTCAAATTCAGGTTATATAAAAAAGATTTTGTTTACTTCCGAAAAGCAATCGCTCTTAGCCTCAATTCCCCAATGAAACATAACTATTTTACCCTATCCACAATCCTTCCTGCTATTCATTTTATTTTCTTCTGACGACAATTTAAAAAAGTAAAAAAAGAATTCCTTTGTGGATATATCAGAAATTCTGCTAAATAAATTCGTTAAAAACTATTATTCGGGACCCCTGTTTTTTTATGTTTTATTTTGGGGCTAAGATAATTTAAAAAATAAACAGAAATATACAGTGTGGTCGAATAAGTGTGCAACAAATGGAAAACTTTTTTGTTTGCAATTTTGTATTTAAATCTTGTTTCTACCTCCATCTCTCTCCAGAAATGTCTAAGTAATAAGACATAATATAAAGCTACGAATTTTGAGAATTACCTTATATCTTCTAAACCAATAAAATTAGCGTAAATCTGATTGCGCCTTTAAATTAACCCTAAAAAAGAGAAAAGGACATCTATAACATCCTATATACAGTTTTCAAAAGACATGTACAAAAACTAATTAGAGATGTCTAACGTACAAATATGTTGATGTTAGTTCACGTTGTATTTAATTAAAAAAATTAAAACAATAGATAATGGTTTTTCCTAATTTCTTAAAACTAATTTGATAAACTGAGAAATAGGTGTATTTATTTTATTTATTTTTACGCCACCTTAAAAAACCAAATTAGCAAGTAAACATAGGGAAGGGTAGCGTGCTGTGATGTGGTTAGTTTTGGTTAGTGTGGTTCGAACTCCACGTTAAAAATACAGGGTGTCCGCTAATTAATGGTACACAGAAAAACCACATATTCTTTATGCCAAAATATAAAGATTAAACCATTAAACCACACATTACTACATCCAAAAGTTGATAATAAGAAAAATACGGGGTGTCAAAGTGAAAAAATATTTTTAATTTATTTCGATAACTTTTAATACGTTTTCAGTATTTTCATAAAACTTGGTATCTAGGGGTTTTTTGACATGACATGACACTAAATTTGAAGATATTTCCATAAAAATACCCGTTAAATATTTTTTTCAACTTAAGTTTAATATTTGCACCCCGAAGGCACAAATTTTAAAGTAAATTATTTGTCTTCGACGTAAGCATAGTATACAGAGTTTTAGTTTTTAACTCATGAGAGTTGGGTTTAATCCACAGCCGGACAGACATTTTTAGGTAGTAAGTACCTAAAACAAAGTTCATGGCGGTCATGTGCCTGTTATAATGAATATACGGGTTGTCCGGTAACCCTAACGACAAACTTTAAGAAGTGATTCTACAATGAAAAATTGGAAAAAAACTTTATAAGAACATATGCCCTAAACGTTTTAGTTTTTTACCTAGTGTTAAAAATTACAAAAAATGTTTTTTATTATTTAGTCGTGATAGACTACATTTTTCTTATATTCTAAATTGACCAAGCTATATGTTTTTAAAAATTTGTTCCACAGTGCAGTTAACATTTTGAATACTCGTAAAGAGAAATGAATCTTTATGCAACATTTTTCGAAATATATTATACAGGGTGCCTCATTAGTGCGTCGGGCTCCCATGGCGCCTAGACTTGAATGTGGAGATTTAGTTTAAAGTGGTATAAAAACATATTTTGTTTATATACAGGGTACTCAAATTTGCCTCTTAGAATTGCTTTTATTATGGAATACCCCAAATATATTTCACATATTTGGGGTATTCCATTTTTATGTTGTTGCATTGTATTGTGTATGTTATCATGTGTAAAATATTATACAGTTATAGGTGAGATTTTTTAAAATAAAGGTTTTCTTGATATTTTTGTCTGAGATGTGTGTAAACATATTATTTTGCGACAGGTCTTTCAAAATATTTTTGCATTAAAGAATAAAAAATCCTTTTTTTTCGGATGTCTTCCTGGCAGGTGATCCTTAACAGAAACATTTTTAGGTGGTAATTATTAAAAAGAAACGTAACTACCGCGTTGGCTAAATGGTGCTGTGAAATGCAAAAATCTGATATTAATTGCCTGGGCAACGTTGACTATTCAGAGGAAAAAAGGGTTAAACATCCACTCACAGTATAGGTAATAATACTGTTCCGGAACACCTCGTATAAAAACACGTGCCTTCATTTTTATACCTTTATTAACAATAAAACGTAACTATGGTTACAACGACAAAATCTTCAGTTGTCAATGTCTTGAAGTTTACAGCACAAAAGTCTAATCAATACTGATCGAACTAAGGTTTCCGTCGCCCTTTTTAGTATGATGGAAGAGTAAGGAATGATCTAAAATTTTGGAGAATTATCGTGAAAATTCCATAGTGCAGGATGACATAAAAGTTCTCAATGAATAATTCGGGCGTTTTTGGAAACCTTCGAAAGTGATGAAAGAACTTGGAAAAATAAAGGTAAATTATTTAAATAAATTAACAAACTAAATTAAATAATCCTAACCCTCTAAAATTCTCTAACCTAAACACATTTTGGAAAGTCTGTAACAATACCTAGGTATCAAGCCTTTGTGAGCTGTATCATCACACATCTTTTGCGTCAGATATTTTAGATATATTGCTTTTTAAAAATAAAGGTTATTTTGATTTTAGTTTCGGACTCTCTATAAACATTTATTTGCCTTAGATCTTTCGGAATATTTCTGTACTGACGAATAAACACTCTCCGTTTTTTTTGGATATCTATGAAATTATTTTGTGTCTTATGATTTTTAATTTATAACACTAATAAAAAAATAAATGTAATAATATATTTTTTACTCAAGTGCCTAACTGTTGTGTTTAAACCTTGTTGTATCTGACACACTATAGTTTTTAAAATAATAATTTGCATGTCTCTGTATTTTATAGCATTTAACACTTATCTAGACAGCTCATTAACCGCAGCTTCCCCACTAACCACTAACTAATAATTTATCGTTTGCCGCAGCCGTTAGCATATCCTCACTATTATTTACGACACAACCAGTTACTGTTAAAATCCAATACTCCTATATAACATAACCCCTTTTAACCTACCGGCAATTTTTCCTTGTTTTTCCTTTATCCCTTTGAACATAACTTACAAAAAGGGCTTCTTTGTGGGTACCCCAAAGGACTTATTGAAAGAAATCCCTGAGAAATTTCGTTTTGTCGCTAAGGTTTTCTTATCTTTTTTATTTTTTCTGGGTAGATATTTATAATAATAATGGAGCTACAATAACGCAGAGATTCTCGTGAAATTTATTTTTCTGTTCGATCGCTCAGTGCAGCAATATGTAGACAACAACCTAATTTTCGTTTTTAGCACGGACCCTATTTTTGGTAAAAACTATACTAAATGGACCTAATATTCATATCCCAAAAATATAGATTTTTTTTACCTATCGTTGAAATTTATCGTATTAAATTATAGAGACATTGCATGTTGTATATTAACAGTCATATCAGTTACGTTTTTAACAAAGTTGCAAGAATTTTTACAATAATAAATCTGTGTTTTTATAAGTTTTACATAACGGGGCGACAAATACATGTAAATTTTTTAATAATTACATTTTAGGAATCTAATTATTTGATGTCCACTCATTTGTTTTTCTTATTAAAAGAAAATGGTGCAGATTCCTATTTATTGTTTTGTTTTGGCAAATTAACTTAGCTATAAAAAAGTAAAAAAAAGTATATTTGCAATTTTTAGCTATTCTGTAGCAAATTTAATGTAGATTAAGGCTAAGCTTTACTTTAAATTGCAACTATTTGCAACACTTTTAAAAACATATCCTTTTTACTCTTCAGGATGTACCTATGGTAACTGTTTTGAAGCTTGGGTTTCGGCAATAGGGCAAGAAAAAAATTGTAGTAGAGCTAATTATAAATGCTTTTAATATTTAAGATTCTAATAATCCAAAAGTAATTAGTACAACCCGCTAATTATTTAAATCATTTATAGTTTTTGTAAATAGAAAGTATAAATACTTTCTGAAGGGCAATTATAAATTTACACCACTTAACTTTTTTCTTCTATTCTACAAAATTAACAAAAACATTAGTTTATTGGGGTAATTCTCTGGGTTTTAAATAAATTATCAAATTTTTATTATCTTCTAAGATATACAGGGTAGGACAAAAAGTATAATATTTTTCAATACAATACCCTGTATATTATATTTATATTTTCATTATAAAGATCGTCCAAACAGCTTTACGAAAATGCCAAATTTGATGTCAATCTTTATTAGTTTTGGATATTAATTTTTCAACAGTCCCATAAGCTTAAAGCACTGTGGATTGGACGAAAATCTACTATATCGTATCAGCTATTCTTATAGGTATGTTTTGGCAATATGCAACAACAAAATAAGCACTTTTTTCACCGAAACCGAAATGTTTACATACTGGCATTTGCGTTAGACTGTCTTTGTTCCACACATTGCCTATAAACCATTACATTTAGCTGATTCTGTAATAAATATTCCAATATGTTTTTACCCTCAAAATACATTATTTCTGTAAGTAAAAGGTGTTGCTAAGCAATGTATTTTCAGCCATGGCCGGGAATATTTTTTCGGACACTCACTTTTTCTGTGCTTTTAATGTTAAATTATGACGTTTGTCAAAGTCAATCAACAATACATGACAATATAATACCATAGTAACGAATTGCCTTTAATGTTTTTAGCCTTGTGATAATAAATTACCTTTTACTTTACTGAAGAAATTAATGATACGTTAGTACTTAGGCTGTAAGCCATGATTTACTGTACCAAGATATAAATAAACCAGGTAGCTAAAAAGCTATGTAATATTGAAAAAACAATTAATAAAACTGGACATACAGGGTGGCCCTTTGAAAACGAGACAGGGCGAATTTTGGGCACACCAGGTCATACAGTGTCCGGCAAAAATTTGCAATATATGTGAAATTTTTTTATTAAGGGCAATTCTAATTTCCTTTCTGCCGATTGCTTTTTCATGTCCAATAACCTTAAAATCCAATTTGACATATGTTATGTGAAGCAAAAAGTGCTTAGAATTTTAGCCCCGAATACAAATTTTGAAGCATATATTTTTAAAAAAGTAAATTTGTCATTTTCTTAATATTTTTTTACCATTCTATTTACCAAACTAGCTTTATATAACTAAACTGCATTTGTTTAAGTCAAAATATAACATATCTTTTTGTGTTTTTAGCAACTGGAGCAAACAATTTAAAAATAGGTTTTCGTCAGTACACCCGGTGTTGCAATTTTTTTATTTTTAAAACAACCTTTCGATATTGTACCAAACCAAAAACGTTATATTATTCAGAAATGGTAACATGGTAACTCATAACTGCAGATGCCTTTTTACATTTTGTGCATAAACTTTAAAATTGTCCCTAATTTATTGATTTACTTTAATGTCATCCACATTGACCGCCATAAAGAAAAATCGTAATTTCCACTAATAAAGAAATGTCCCATATGTTGCAAACTTTTTACCGGTCACTATATAAGAAAAAACGCTCGGACACGTCAATTTTTGATTTTGGGGGAATTTTGTTTTCCACTTTAACCTCCTGAACTGCAGCCTCCTAGCAGGGGTGAGACTCGCCCCTTTAATCTTAAACAGAAGAGGGATAAAAAAATACCTTATTTCTAACCCTTATCATATCCCCTAGGTTTAATGTGGCCCGCTTTTACAGGTAATTTAATATTAATGTTTATTTATAATCTAAATATTTAAAAAGTGTGATTTTATTTGTTTTTAATATATTAAATGTAATTGAAATGACATTTATATTTCTGCAGTAAGTGTTAAATTTAGACTGCATTCTTATCAGTGGTGTATTTCGTCCTATATCTGTCCTACAAAAGGTATATTAAATAGGTCACAGTGCCTCAAATCTCTACCAGGTACTTTATAGTGAAGACAAGACGGAAGGAAGGAGAAATCTACGGTATAGTTAATTAATTTATAGATAAAACATAGGTCTGAAATAATTCTTTTATGGAGCAACGGAATTATTTTAAATTCATTCCTAACGTCTTTAGTGTTTTTTTTTAAATTTGAAAGTCAACATTTTGATAAATTTATTTTGAATGGACTCATGCACATTATAATGCGGGCTCCGTGTAACAGATGCAAAAGACAGCAGCTTACTTCACACATAGGAGTAATATAGAGCATACGTTAATTTCACAACGATCCCAGCCAATAAAATTCTATCTCGATCAAATACCGTCGATGATCCCCGACTCGACTTCGGGATTGAATCGGGCGCGAGCGCGACCTTTAAATTAGGCTATCTAACAGGTTGTCAAAAATAGATTTAAGATGGCCGCTGTAGGACATAAATAAATGAAATAGTTATTAATTTTAACGTGTTTTGTATACATGTGAATCCTTTTTTGAGTTTGCAAAGGAGATTTAATATTTCTGGAATATTTTTGCTTTGTTTGATCTAAAAAGTATGCCGTCGTTTTGTCATTCACAGTGCATCCACGGAACAGGAAGTGCAGCAAACCCCCGATTTGACAGCCACCAATATAACCGTAAAAATCATTGTTGTGAAATTATTAATCAGGCCAAAAATTTAAACAACACAATTAACCAATTAAATACTACCAAAAAGGGTAATTATAATTTATGGTACACAATCTCTCATAAAAATAAACTGCCATTTGAAAATTTTTGTCCTACAGCGACCATTTTTAGGTCACGTGTTTTAGATATCCTAATATGAAAAATTTAAGTTTGATTTGAGGTTAAGTTTTGTAAACAAAGTAAATATTTTAACAACTATTTAAAAATGAAAAATTAATTATTACATCTTTTGTGTATATGTGAGTAAAACCTATAAATAGATACATTTAAAGGGCTTATTTTAAAAATACGATAAGTTACAATCACAAAATACGGAGTTATTAAATTTTAAGATAAAAAAAATTGTGGAATCAACTTTTATCAAAAATAAACTTTAGTACCTTTTAATAAGTTAATAAACTCCAAGGATAATACTTAAAACGTTTTTATTGTCGCTTATCATATTAATAATTAAATAAATTAGAGGGTAAAACAGATTTCCGTGGCTGTGTGGCTTATGTTTTTACAATAAGCCCTTCACTTTTAAATTTGTATCGATAAGTTTTAAAAAATAATCTAAGACTGATTTTTGTAAATATAAGTAAAAAAATCCTATTCTTATTTAAAAGTCTGTAAATGTAAATTATTATTTTTTTATTTTAGGGCAGCATTGATTATTTTAAAGCTTTAAAGTAAAAATGGTAAATAATATACAAAATAGCAATGGTAATAAATAGTGTATTGTGCAAAGAAGTCTTCTCATCCACGTTTGTCAGTTTATTCCAAGAAAGTTTAGAGTGAAGAGTCAATTTAAATGTGTTACAGATTCTATTTTTTGCAGTTCTTACTTTTTATAATGAAGTGGTAGTATTTAACCGATAATAACATATGAAGAGTTCAGGGGAAAAACATGATAAGCGCCTTTTTGATAATTTTACAGAAGAGCAAAACGGACGGCTGATGGTTATCAGGTTCTTCCTGTGTAAGTATATTTTTAATAGGCATAATCGTGGTAGTTAACAGCTTATTTCACTGTAAAGTTTATATATTTTGTAGGGACCAGTTAGAACTATTATAATTTTGTAAAACCCTAAAATTAATAAATTGGCGATTATCATGTTTTTCCCCTGGACCCTTCATATGTTTGTTATTCTCATGTATTTAATCTGAAGAATTATAAAGGCTGGTGTTAATTTATAGAAGATGAAAACCAAGGAAATGAATAATGTCATAAATCTTATCGCTATGTATGTAAAGCTCATCACAGGCAAGAGGTGATATGTAAAAAATAAAGTTAATAATGATAATATATTATAATATTAATAAAATGTTAATAAAGATAATATATTATAATAATAATAAGATAATATTTAACTTTTACTATAATTTATTATTTAATATTAGTAAGTTTGATTTTTTTGTTGTCCGACCACACATATGTATATACCTATAGAGTATTAAAAGCGGTGATGATTGGTCTGTTTTTTTCCAAACATACAGTAATATTTAATTAAGTTTCTTAAATAACCTGTAGAAAATCGGATTCCATAATGGTTTTGTAATTTAATGTATTGTAAATAAAACAAATAAGCTGTGTTAGCATTTTATTAATAGTTTTTTTTTATTTAGAAGTACAAGATCCCTACACCTTCCCAAAACCTTATATATGAAGGGCTTATTGTAAAAACACGATAAACCATAATCAGAAAATACAGAGTTATCACTTTTTTTAAGTTATAAAAAATGTGTTAAACTTTTATTAAAAATAAACTTGAATACCTTTTAATGAGTTAATAAATTTTAAGGAGAGAGTATGACAGATTTCTGTGGCTGTGTGGCTTATCGTGGTATCGATTACCAAAATTTTGCAAATAAGATTGTAAAATTTAAAAAGTATACACACTATATTAACTTTTGTACATACATTAATTTATTTCAAACCTTCACCATTTATTGCTACACAAAATATAAAACAAAATAACTTTGAATTTCTACCAATAAAAAGACAACCAACTAATAATATAGGCTGCACTCAATTTTAGTTAACATATAAAACTATTTTTTATTACTTACGTGATTTTTCTTAAAATTTTATTCTGGGTTAAAGTTGTGCATGAAGTAAAAATAATTTTGGCAACATCAAATTTTAATTAAGCAACAATCAAAATAGGAAAAAATCTAAGTAATATTTGTTAGTAACATATTTAATTTTGGAGATCACAATTAAGAATAAAAAGTTTTTTATTTGTTAACCAAAAGTAACCAATGCCCTGTATAAATAAAATAAGTTATAGAAAACTATATACAAATAAATACAAAACTAAATTAATTAATGTCCTTATTTTATCAAACCACCAGATAATCTATAAACTATTCATTTTGTTTACATATTATTTGTATGATGAGGCCTAACCTTGCTTCACACAACAAATCCCGCCATTTGCTTCGGGGTACGTCGGCCGACGTCGGCTTGATTACCAAGCCTCTCGGACCCAATTCAATTACTTGCATTTTATTGGCTGGGATCGTTGTGAAATTAACGTATGCTGTAATATAGGGTCAAAAACGTACTTGGGTTTTTAAACTGTTTACATGTTCTATTTATAAATCCCAACATTTTACTTGCCTCAGCTATGATTTTTTTCAAAATGAGGTCTTATCTAATATGACACCAAGGTCTTTGATATTATTGACACTTTCCAATTCGTGGTTGTTGATATAATAATTATAATTTATTAGATTTTTTTATAAAACGTCATTGATTAACATTTTTTAAGTTTAAAAAAGGCTTTTATTTTCACAGTATGCAACACGTATATCTAAGTCCTCTTGAAACCTGTAGCAGTCCTTAATTAAAGTAATTTGACAAAATATTTTTAGGTCGTCGGCGTACAGAAGGAATATAAAGTTAAGAAAACACTCCTTTATATTATTAATATAAATAATAAAAAGAGTGGATCAAGGTGACTTTCTTGTGAGACGCCCAAGGTGGCTGAATAATATCATTTTAAAAATTGTATACATGCCTTACACCAACCAGAACAAAAATCATTGCTATCATATTGTTATTTAAAATAAATTTGCTGTTAATTAAAATTACATTGAAAATACAATGCAATATTTTTTAAGTGAGGGCCCTTTTAAATTCTAAAATGATGAAACTTATACAATGCTACTAGGTAAGGTAATTTTTGGTGCTGGTCGACTTTAGAGACAGTTGAATTTGCAAAAAAATATTTTTCGTTAAAAATTTCATACCTTAACTTGTAAATTAAAAAAAATGTTCGTGAAATTTAATATTTTCAGATTTATTTCATTTTAAAATCAGCTAAAATCAACGTTTTTGTTGCGTCTAATTATTGAAACTCGTTGATATTGACGTTTATTTTTTGTTTTTTTTTATGACAGACACTAACGGTGTTGTCAGATTGTGCGAATATTCTTAAAATCAATTGGAATTTTAGGTACCTTAATAAAGCGAATTAAAAAAACTAACCAAAACTAAACGAACCACTCAAATGTGACAGTTTTGCATGACCTAGAAAAGATCTTCGAACCAATAAAGTTACATTCAATACTAACAAAAACTAACCTTATTTTCACTATATTTTCCTTTCTTTTTGCACACAATTCTGCAAAAAGAAGGGGTAACGTAGAAATGGATATTCAATTGAACGTACTGGAACGTGTCCGAAGGGAATCTTATTAAAAAAATCTACTACATATATACAACTCGGATGCGTAAAGTTGAAAAGAGATACGCCGTTTTCCTTAAAGTAATCGTAATAACGGCAACATCGCAAAGACATGAACAGTATGAAGATAGGCACAAAACGTGAACAGCTGATGAACTGTACGAACTCGTTTCTCTAATAAATAGTAGAAAACATAGAAAATATAGAAATATAGAAAATTTACGCATATTTTAGTCTAAATGTGATTATTCGCACTTTAGTAAGTGTAAATTGTTGTAAAATATTGTTAAAATAATGTACTTTAAAGGAAAAATTGAAGAAAGTACTGTCTCCGAAGTTGACCATCATCTAATTTTCAATTTAAATATTGTCAAACAGTATAATATACCTCAGCGAGGAAAAGTACATATTATCACCGTAGTGTTGCAAAATATTCATTGTTTTCTTTTTTTTTGTGAAGACAAACAAACTTAAAGATTAGATTTTGGTGAATAATTCGTGGTTGTAGGAAAAATAGTGTATGTACATTACTTATGTAAAAATATTTTCTTATTCCTCGGCCACGATACTAAGCGTCAGTGTCAGCGGCCAGCGTTGAGCGGAAAGTGTGAGAGCGCTGTTTTTGATGTTTATGCGAGAATAAAAGACCTTGAATATTTAAATCAGCCGCTCGACGATGACGCTGGTTATCGTTTCCGATGCCTTACACTCGTGTGTATTCCCACAAGTGTGAAACTAGTATTCTTCCACTAATAATATGATATACTATTTAAGGTTTTGTGTGAGACATGATCAGTTAGACCCTGTTTCTAGGGTATAAACTTTCGTACGGAGATAAATTATATTGTCATTAATAAACTTGCAGATTAAGTGGTTCTTAGTTGTGAAATGGCAAAATAATAATTTTTACTAAATCAATCTGCCACAGCCACATATTCCCAATAGTAATGGGTGTTATATTTTTATAGGGAATTAAATAATAATAGAGATTGAATTTGTATGCTGAAATTTTAATACTTTTTTTAACAAAGCTTCAATAAAAGCCAAACCGCATTGAACTTATTGCCTTAAAAGAAACATATATTTACATTTTTTATTATATTTTTTAACAACGCATTAATAACGTCTTGACTTTAGGATTATTTTTCTGGCTGGTTGGGCAAATTAAATTTATCCCTTAATTTTGCTGTGTAGCAGAATCTAAACTTGTAGTATAACGGGTGTTTCTCACAAGTGGTTCTCCCTTATAACTTTTTTAGCTTTTAAGATAGATAAAATAAAATTTGGTATATAATTATTTAACATAATTGTATTCTCTATTACATCTGGTTTAACCGAAAATGACTGTTAGTTTCATTTTTTAAACAGCATCACCGGTATTCTTTTAAATTATTTAAATAGAATATGATATATTTTTTTAAAATTCTAATCTAAAGTGCCATAATTAAGCTAAAACGGTTTTAATCAGGTAGCCATGGAAAAATAAAATTATTCGTCTTTTGTTTTTTTATGACTTTTTAGGGCGGAGTCAAAGATTATTTCTGTAGAACACATAATTGGGAATTCAAATTAAGGAGCACAGTATTGCAATTTGATTAAACAGCTGATAAAAATGGGTATCTAGATTCAATTTGGCGAATAATATTTACATAAATTACCTGATTAGTTATTAAATTTCACGAAAGGCACGAGAAATCATTGTCTGACAACCTAAATAACACAAAGCAAGATAATAGTCAGTGTTTCGAGAAACTTTATATATAGCCATAAAGCGTAAGTTCTTCGTTATTTAGACTTAAACTGCAGATAAACCAAAACTGACTCCGCAAGTTTTGCTTCATTGCTAAATTTTTACCGAAATCAATAATGGCAACCACTTAAACGCTTAACACTAGTTGTAGACTAACTATTTTTTTATTTTTTATTACATTTATCCCATAAATCATAAAAAAATTTAAAAAATAGAATATTAACTGCAACAACAGAAAGCAAAACTTGATTATGAAATGTCATTATGTTCTAAATTTGCAACGTTGCCAAGTCGCTTAATTTTAGTTTTCAATAAAATCATATTGCTGTCATAAATCGATATTGTCATTAGGTATGTATAGGTAATGGTTAGTTTAGAATAATTTTAAAACATGTTTTTTGAATACAAACCTTTCCCGAAATACCATGTGGTACCAAACTATTGGAAAAAAATGCTCTTTTAGGATATGCTAACGAGCCACCTTCCTTCCATTTGTAAAAATGGGTTATGACCATAAATAGATAATAGGATTTTGCAAACTTTGACTCCTTCCTAGGAAGTCTTAAAAAATAGAATGTGAAAATGTCATATTCAATTAAAATAAGATACCAACCGACCAGAGTCAACAAGAACAGAAGAATGCGAAATTAAAAAATTATGAGTGTGTATAAAACATAAAAAAAAACAATAAAATTAAAAAATATTCTAATTTACTTAATTAAAAATGGGTTATTTCAAAGATGCTTAAACTTGAAAATAAGTCGCTCTGTATAAAATTTAATAGCTGAACGAAGGAGGGTGGCTAAGCTAATCTTCTGCAAGAGTTAACCAGTTTTAAAAAAGCTTTTTTTGTGTGCGTGTAGTTTATGAAAATATTTCTCTATTGTTATTACCTCGAAAAATAAAAGCCACTCTGTAGTAGTTTTTGGACATCCAATAATATTTATTAAGAATGTTTTGTTTTAAATTAAATATGTTTTATTGTATTTTGTTTTACGGGCAAAATAGGCGGTTCTGATTATGTTTAAAATAAAATAAACGGTTACAATTTTTAATAAGGTCTTTTAATACCTTGTACATATGAATATTTTAACGGAAAAGTACGTTGGTTAATGTTTTAGCTCAAGGAAAATGACGTGAGTTTCATTTTTTGTTTCGATTAAAAACAATATTTCTGCGCGTATATACTTACCACACTAATTGACTTACCTTTGGTGGAATAATTAGGTAAGTCTCTATCTTATGGTCTGCCAAATACCCCTCTCTTGAAGCACCGTTTCTGGCTCTACTTCAAATCGGTCACCTAGTTGAAGTAATGTTGCTTTCGTGATATGGACCCTCCTGAAAAAAAGTATAGTAAATTATTTACATATTTATTCATGTTTTTTCTTAATATTGGGGCATTCTACGCAAAACGAAAAACAACTAAAATTTTGACAAAGCTGTCAAATTAACGAAAATAATAGCAGAGACTTTAAACTTTGCAGTTGTAATCAGGGTCGAGATACCTTCAAAATAAATTCACTCGACCCCTCTTTCTATTAAAGATTTTGGGGGAAAGTCTTACCCCTGCTAGAGTGTTGCAGCTCAGGGAGTAAAAGTGGAAAAAAGTTTTTCCTCTAAAATCAAAAATTTACGTGTCTAAGCGTTTTTCCTTATATGATCTGGAGTGCTCAAAAATTAGTTTTGTTTCGTTTTTAAAACAAAATCCTGTATATATTTGTTTTCTTATTAATGCTAAAAAATTAATAGTTACATATGTTGATCTCTTTAAGAATGTTTAATGTTTCGTCACATTATGTGACGTCATATCGAAATTAGGGCACGTCGTATATTGTGACATACATTACACAAAAACAATTGACGTTTTAATTTTGACGTTAAAATATTTATTAAACTGCTTTATTTGATTAATACAACTTTAAACCCATGGAAATTAAAATGTTTGTAACTTATATTAAATATTGCACTCACGGATAACAGAGTTTACCTTCTTTTTCTCCATATTCATTTAAAAATACTTTACTATCTTCAAAATAAGAGCTTGTTTGAATCTCGTTTCGGCATATTTAATGACGTATATTAACTAAAATAATACTTCACAGTAATCGTATATTAAAATTACAAAAGAGCACTTAATATTTAAAATTGTTTTCAACAACTTATGCTGCGTTTACAATGTTGTAGGTAAAATTTAGGTTTACAGTACATTAAAATATCTCCGTATTGTCGGTTAATTTGAAACATAGGTACTAAACACTTATAATTTTCCTAATTACTCCACTTTTACATAAAAATTAATGAAAATATTTGAGATGTCTAATATTTTATATGATTCTGACAGTTATTGACATTTAATTACCTAGTAACGATTTATTTTAGACTTTCGTCATTGACGTAATTTTTTTGTCACTCTTAATTTATACGACATGAAGCAAGACCAACAATATATGACAAAACATTGACAAGCTTAAAAAGATATTTATAAACCATAATGTTTCCAAGGTAAAAATAATATAAATTCGTCCTTAATAAACAATTTCTTATACACACTTTGTACTTGTCCCACCAGTCACAATTAAAATTTTTTTGCTTTTACGTAGATAAATCAGTTTTACTCTTTATGACAATAAATGTGTATAGTATATGTGTATAATATATTTAAAAGTTTAGTGGCCGAACTGAAATTTTACTTTAACTATGCCACGGTAAGAGAGAAGGATTTTTCGATGTCCCACCAGTCGCACTCAGTCAAGTGATAATTTTGAGAGACGTAGTGGGTAATTAGGGTTTTTTAGTTATTAGGAATGTTGTTATTAAGCTATTATTTTATATTATAAGATACATTTTATTATAGTATAAGTTTCAATCAGATTATTATAGAAAAATTTCCGAGTCAAATCTCCCACCAGTCAGTATGGAATTCCCCTAATAGTTTTCTAAGACTGTTTAAAACATGCTGTTTTTTTGATAGTTACCATGAAGATAAAGTACTCCATTTTAAAACACTACATAAAGTGTCAGAAAAGTAACCTTTTTTACTTTCCCAAGCTTTTTTACACTTTTTTAAATGTAAAATGTTTTTTAGTTGTAAATGTTTTATTTTATTGCCTACTAGAATTTCTTTTAATATAAATTAATGCAAGGTAACAATAAACGCAACATCAACTTAACCAAAGGTCAAGTTACCATAATTTCTGCCTTTATTTCTTTAAGTTTATGTAGAGCAAAATTAAAAATTAATAAATTTTTAGATAAATTTAATAAAAAAATGTTAAAAAATAATAATAGGAAATAAAATAATAAGTATAGGTAAATAGGACTTGTATAATTTTTTTTGTCCACCCAATAGGTCTTTATGATGCTCGAGTACATTCCTATATAGCATCGTGGGCTCCCCTACTATAATATTTTTAAAATTATTTTAAGTTATTGCTGAGTAAATGGTCAAATAAACATTAACGTGGTAAAAACTAATTTTAATAAAGTAATGTTTCAAACACGTGTTTAAAACATTGTAACAGTAATAAACTGGTCGCCCCAGCTTGTGTTTTAAATTTACTTATTTTTTTTCACAAATACGTAATTTTCATATTACGATATACGACACTTCTCAATACCTAATTTTAATAAAGTAATGTTTCAAACACGTGTTTAAAACATTGTAACAGGAATAAACTGGTCGCCCCAGCTTGTGTTTTAAATTTACTTATATTTTTTTTCACAAATACGTAATTTTCTTATTGCGATATACGACACTTCTTAATACCTAATTTTAATAAAGTAATGTTACAAACACGAGTTTAAAACATTGTAACAGGAATAAACTGATCGCCTCAGTTTGTGTTTTAAATTTACTTATATTTTTTTCACAAATACGTAATTTTCATATTGCGATATACGACACTTCTCAATACCTAATTTTAATAAAGTAAAGTTACAAACACGAGTTTAAAACATTGTAAGAGGAATAAACTGGTCGCCCCAGTTTGTGTTTTAAATTTACTTGTTTTTTTTTCACAAATACGTAATTTTCATATTACGATATACGACACTTCTCAATACCTAATTTTAATAAAGTAATGTTACAAACACGTATTTAAAACATTGTAACAGGAATAAACTGGTCGCCTCAGTTTGTGTTTTAAATTTACTTATTTTTTTTCACAAAAACGTAATTTTCATATTACGATATACGACACTTCTCAATACCTAATTTTAATAAAGTAATGTTACAAACACGTGTTTAAAACATTGTAAGAGAAATAAACTGGTCGCCCCAGTTTGTGTTTTAAATTTACTTATATTTTTTCACAAATACGTAATTTTCATATAACGATATACGACACTTCTCAATATCTAATTTTAATTAAGTAATGTTACAAACACGTATTTAAAACATTGTTATAGGAATAAACTAGTCGCCCCAGCTTGCGTTTTAAATTTACTTATATTTTTTTTCACAAATACGTAATTTTCATATTACGATATACGGCACTTCTCAATACCTAATTTTAATAAAGTAATGTTACAAACACGAGTTTAAAACATTGTAACAGGAATAAACTGATCGCCTCAGTTTGTGTTTTAAATTTACTTATATTTTTTTTTTCACAAATACGTAATTTTCATATAACGATATACGACACTTCTCAATACCTAATTTTAATAAAGTAATGTTACAAACACGTGTTTAAAACATTGTAAGAGGAATAAACTGGTCGCCCCAGTTTGTGTTTTAAATTTACTTATATTTTTTTCACAAATACGTAATTTTCATAAAACGGAATATTATCCAAACAACGTGTTTTTTATTAGCTAAAAATAAACTGCAAAAATACTTTTTATATTAGGCAGATTTGTTTTTAGAATACAGTTTTTTAACTTTTTCATGTGCTTTGGTAACTCTTTGACCCTTTTACATAATTTTGCCAAGCGGTTAATTACATTTTTTTAATGATATTTTTATCGCAAATCTTTTTGTTTGTACAGTATCTCGTTTTAATAACAAGTAAGTGGGTTGATTAGAACTGTTTGAACAAGGAATTAAGAAATATTATTAATTTTATCCATCCCTGTTCTGTATTTTTGTCACCTATAAATCCCATGGTGCTTAATTTGTTTTCTTAAATAAATTTAGGCACATGTGGTATTCGGTAAGAAAACAATTAATTGGTTTTAAATATATTTCTATATAGCATCGTGGGCTATTAGATTAAAGGGCGAGTTTTTATGGATAAGGAGCTTGTATTTTTGCTCTTTAATTTTTTTTCGAAAAATTTTAAGTTTGTGTGATGGATTTTGTTGATCTGTTTTTGTTTGAAAAATTGTATTTAATGAGCAAAAAAATATTATTAGAGATAGTTAATTATTAAATATATGATGTAATAATTAATTTTACGCTATTGGGCATATGATATAAAAGTAAAAATAATGAAGGAAAAAAATTGATTTATTAACTAAAAAGAAAAATAGGTTTATCATTTTTTTTCCAAAACGGCTGATTTTCGAACATTTGTATAAGAAACTTTTTGCTTTGAATAATGCAAGAAATCACCTCTTAAAGTTACAAACATTACTTCCTAACACCAGTATGTGTATATGGCAAAATACGGTTTTTGGGATCGCGATATCTTTGAAATTCGTAGCAAAAAAAGTATAAGAACAATTTTTTGTAGATAATTTAATGATTAACAACTTTTGCCTTACATATTTTTATGATAACACTTCCGTTTACGAAAAAAATGCAAAAATTCAATTTTTTGACATTTGACCTCAAATAACTTTACCATCATGTAAAGGTTCTCAAGATAGAAGTAGTTAGGAGATTTGCCACTAGAAAACAGGAGGCTGCTATGACATTTTGCCAGTGTAAAAGCCTCAAGTGAAATAGTCATTACTCATTACAATTATTTATTTAGGGTTTAAGTACACAAAAATTAGTAAAATCAGTATGTTTATATAAACACTTTTTCCTAAAATAGGTTTAGGAATTATATCCTGTATTTTTAGCCATTATTTAAATTACACCCTGTATTTTATTTTAAGGACTTATTCTACAGTAAAAATATAAAAAAAACTTCATATGAAATATGTCCTTAACGTCTTAGTTTTTTAACTACAGGGTGTTAAAAATTTTAAAAAAATCCTGATTTTTTATAATTACTCTTATACCAATTTAGATACAATATTTAAAAAATTGGGGGATTCCCCTATGCACCAAGAGACATCTTTTAAACGTACAAGAAAAAAAATTACCAGTGTCGTTCAGTGGGGTTTGGGGTAAATATTTTTTAAGAAAAAATGGTACGCCGCTGCATATTTTTAAAACAAAAATATTTTTTAAAATTTCCATTTAATTTGACACAAATTTTATCTCCTGACCTTTTATTCATTTGATGCACGGTTTTCGCGTAAATAAATAAAATACATTTCTCGGCATAGTCAAATCCCTATTTAAATATAGAATAAATATCGAAGGTAATTTTTTACTGTAGAATTTGATACTATCCATAGGAAATGACCGTGCCGAGAAAGGGTTTTTATATATTAACGCGAAAACCGTGCATCAAATTTAAAAAAGTCAAGAGATCAAATGGAGATTAAAAAAATTATATTTAAAAAACTTCCGTGAAGTACCATTTTCTATTTAAAAAATATTTAACTTAAATATCTGAGGGACGACACTGATAAAAATATTTTTTTCTTGTATGCTAAAAATGTCTTTTGGTGCATAGGAAGCATCCCTTTTTTCAAAATATCTAAATTGGTATAATAGTTATTAAAAAAGCACAATAAAAAAATAACACCCTGTAGTTCAAAAACAAATACGTTAAGGACATATTTGATATGTTAAGTTTTTTTCATTATTTTTTATTGTAGAATCAACCCATAAAATTTTTCGGATAAGTTGTGAAACACCCTGTATTTCCATTGAGTTTTTAAATTTCACTGCATCCATAGTTTTTGTGAAAATTTAATCAGTAATCTTCTTAATGAAACCCATATCTTTCAATTAAAACTTGCCCCACCTTTAAGCGCTTTTAACTAAAAAGGGCTCTGTTATAAATTATTCTTATGGTTGATAACACGATTTAAGCGAAGTAATCAGTGCCCGATTTGGCATGTAGCAGGAGGCAGCAAATGCTACGAGCCCCGCGCGTTGGTGTGCCCAAATAAAAACACAAATTAACAAAAATTAGGTTAGGGTTCTTTTTTCAATAAGTAGCAGCCGTAGGTTGGAAAAAATGGTAGGAAGAATTAAGTAAAAATGGATAATAAAGCAGAATTTTATTACCATTTACACTAGGCAACACTTAAAATTTCCCGGGAAATTTATTGGAAATGCACACACCTTAGCTATTTTCAAAGTAACCGTTGACCACACTGTAATTGTATATTATTATGCTGCAAGTTGGCAATACCTCAATACTTACAGGGGGAATCCCTTACCATTGTTTTCGATTCGAGCTTTTGTAGAACCCGACTATGTAGAATAGTTTTTAAATGATTACCAATAAGAAAATAGTAAAATGGATGGACATGGAATCTTATCGTCAAATGACGAGTATATTTGAAATACTTCGGCAATGAATGTCTTTAACGGCGGAAGAAATTTTGGAAAAAAGTCAAATTATCGTTAGCTCTTACCCAGATGACATGAAAGATGGTTTGGAGAATGAATTTGTGCATTTTGCTGAGCTGCTGACAACAGATATGGCTGCTGGTATTGACAGCAAAAAACACGAGGCCTTAGAACTCCAATTTTATAAAATTCTAATTAAAAATTCATTAGACTCGTGTTTTCAAAATGTAGAAATAGGTGTTTAGCATTTACTTGAGTATGATGATCACAAACTGTAGTGCATGATGTTCTTTTTCAATATTAAAACGAATAAAAAATGTATTAGGTAACACAATGGGACAAGACCGTTTAAATGACCTCGCTATAACGAATATAAAAATAATTTACTTAAAAATATTGATATGACGAGTGTTTTTTTTTAATTTGCGCACATTAAATTACAAAAAGCCTTTTTGTAAATGGTCTGTTTTATTCACATCCTAAATTTCAATAGGCACTGTAGTTTAAGGGCCCCTCGTTCATATTTGCTAGGGGCCCCGCATTGGCTTTATCCGGCACTGGAAGTAATTAAATTTAATTTTAGTTTATGTTATTTATTGCTTTTATTAAGTTAAGGAAAATTATTATTTAATCTGCCCTATAATAAAAACTTTAGTAGTATTTTATTATACTTCAGCTGCTTCGAGTAAATAAGCTAGTAAAGTTAACATAATAACTACAATAGTGAAATATTATATACAGTACATTTCAATCAAAACAAGCCACCCATTTCTTTTTAATTTGGACCCCCTTGTATTTTAGTTGTCTTGCAACTTTTAACAAAAGTATAAACTGATATTAGTAGATGTTTTTACGTAGAATCTAGTAGTTTAGTTAGATTTTTTTTCAATTTTATACTTTGCGAGATAGTAATTAAACATATAATCTTTCTTACGAAACAGCCTGTAAATTTTAAACTATCAAATTGCGGCGAAGAGCTTTTAAAAAATATATATAATACTTAATAGTTATTTTATATTTTTAGACCTTAAATTGATGTTTTTATTTTTAAAATTGAATTTCGCATAGTTAGCCATGATATAGAATTTAAAACCAAATAATAATATCATTCCTTAATTAATAATTCATGTACATTTTACAGTAACTTTAACTTATTTTTTAATTAATTAAAAACCTTTTATTTTGGGTCAACTATATTGCGTTTAAATTTAAAACCAAAATCAGTATGTATTCACAATTTTTAGAAGTACGTTTGATTTAAAATAAAATAGTAAAAAACCGTATATAAAACCGGTACCCTTAAAATTTAGATGTCAGTAATAACTTTGCTAACAGAAGAATTTTAAACTTTCATTGTCTTTATTTAATTTATTCACACAATCTTTCGAACAGTACTATTCTTGTCCGTTCTCAAGTGTAAACCGAACGCAGAAGAGGCCCAACATAGTAATTTATGTAAAAAGTAAGAGAATAGAGCATAAATTTGTATTAAAATAATTTTGAGTAGGCATTAAAACAAAAAACTACATCAAAGAGTAAAAATAAGCGTCCCACTGTTTGATTACTTTTTTAATGCTTTAATGATCGTTAACAAAAAATATTTTTAAGTCCAATATTATTTACCATTTCTCGACAAAACCTACAAATGTAAAAAAATATTTATTTAAGCTTTTAAAGCTAGAAATGTATCCTTTATCCAATGTTTAAAAAACGGCGTAAAAAGAATTTATGTGCACCCAAATTTTTATGTCAAGCGAGACATGAATAATTTCTTTTCTGCTGTAAAATATCGCGCACTGAATTGGTGTGGTAAAATAAATAACGTTTTTTTATTTAAATATAAAAACAAAATTTATGTGGAAATTTTTGGTATTTCTAAATGTATTGGGCATACATTGGGAAATTTAAGAGAACTTATTTATTATTTTTTTTTAATAACCGATTCAATTATATTTTTTTTTTACAGAATGTGATTTACCCAGATGTTAAGTCGGATTTTGCTTAAAAACTTTTTGAATTCACTATAATTCAATAAAAAACAAGACGTTTGTTTAAATTTTAAAAACATTTGTTCATAAAACAATTGGCAAACACTATTAAGCAAAAAAGATTCGAATAGTTTATTCGATTTTTAAGTTTGTATGTGTCGAGTAGTATACTACTTGAGTAATTGCTAAAAACTAAATTGTTTATAAGAAAACCGGTATAATTGCTCAGGACACGTTTACTGTTAATAAGGTAATAAAATATATAAAGAATTATTCGTATCTTAAAAAAAATAACAGTGATATTTAATAAGATAATTAAAATTGGTTTCCTTATTTGGTAGAAGGCACAAGATACTTTATACAAAAAGTATTTTAATTTAAAAAAAAACTATAATAAGAGCTTATTTATAAGTTTAGAAAAAAACATAAATATTGTAGGTACCGCAAAGGTTTTCTTCTTAAGATACGATGTGTTAACTTTTTCAAAAAAAAAAAAAAATTTAAAAATAACTTATTTTGGTATTTTTTTTAGAGTAGATATGGACGTTATTTAATTAAGTATTTGTTGTTTTCGTTACGTAATTGTTAATAAGAAATTAGTGCGCTTAATTTTTAAAAAAGAAAACATTTCCCGAATGTGTCTTGTATGTTCTAGGAATATGTAATTTAGCGGATTTTTTTTCTGGAACTAAGCAAGCTACTTAATAGTATATTACATTACAAGTGTGAAAATTGACCAATTTCTCACAAGTGGGAATATTGTCGATATACGACAAACCTACGAGTGTAAGGTAGTCATTTTCACATAAGTAATATACACTATTTTTCCTACGACCACAAATTTTTTTACCAACAATTAAATTTTCAGTTTTTTTGTCTTCACAGAAAAAATAAAAGAAAACCACCTACTTAGTAGCTTTGTATAACTTTCAATATCTAAGAATTTAAAAAGCTCCTGACTTAAAAAATATTGTATTTTTTTTCAATATAATTTTAATTAAGAGCCTGATAATTAATTACTTAATTTTTTTAATAACAATATGACAGCGATGGCAGCTGTTTTTTGTTCTTGCTGGCGTAAGGCATGTATACAATCTTTTTGTATGACATAACATATCGGATGATGCATCGCCGGACGGTACATAGGAAATCCCATGTAATTTTTAATGGGGTCAATTATTGGCTCCCCTAATTATTTTAGAAAAAATTCTATTGAAGTTTATTGAAGAGCATGCAAATCTACGTACATGGTAAAAACTTTAGATTTTTCGGTTAACCCCTTTGCTAGTTAGGTGCTAATATATTTTTAAAAATTGTTACATTATTATCGCCTCATATTTATGAACAACAATAAAATACCAGTTAGCGTGACATTACGTTGTCATTTTGAAATTTAGTGCTTTATTATTATCAAAAAATCGTACAGTGAAAAGATTAAAGTTGTATTTATACAAACGAATTAAGTTAAGTTAAACTTAACTAGAGTAACAAATTTGGTACAAAATTTCCTGATTTTCTCTGGATACATCATTTAAAGCGGGTAAAATTAGTTTTCGAGTAGTTCCAAATAAAATTCTGCATTCAAATTTTGATTTAAAAAAATGGTCCAATAATATGTTGTTCGAAAATCCCCGCCCAAACATTTACTTTCTGTCGATATTGCGTCCTCGTTTCGAAAAATCTGTGTTGGTTTTCTTTGCTCCAGTATCAGCAATTTTGATGATTGGGGTCATTGTTTAATGGGCACTCACCAGTAAAACAAATATTTCTTAAAATTCCCTGTCCATGTTTGCCCTTTCCATAATGTCATAACAAAATTCCTGCCGTCGTATTTCTCCCCATCCCTTAGCTCTTAATGTCTTTCATATTTGTATGAAATGTATTTATGCCTTTTCAAAATCCGGAGCACTGTTGATTGATCTTTTCCTTCACCTTCCCTTCATTTTCTTCCACGTGCAATAAAATTTCCAAGTCTCTATCATCTCTTACATTTTCATCTCTTTCATACTCCCTAGCTTCACATCTGCAGTTATTTATCACTGGTCTCAAATTTTTGATAGTCCTATCGACTGTTGATTTTCCGGGTATCGGTCTATTCGGATACTGAGCAGCGAACATGTCTGCACCTTTTGGTAACTATTTCCTTGATAGTACCATTTAATCATCAATACTTTTTCTTTAGTAGTATAACTCAGGATTAATCTTTTCGCTATAAGATTTTTGATAATAATAAAGCAGTTAATTTTAAAATGACAAAGTTATGTCACGCTAACTGGTATTATTATTGTTGTTCATAAATATGAGGCGATAATAATATAACAATTTTTAAAAATATATTAGCATCTAACTAGCAAACGGGTTAACCGAAAAATTTAAAGTTTTTACTATAGACGTAGATTTGCATGCTCTTCAATAAACTTAAATAGAATTTTTCTCTAAAATAATTCGGGGAGCCAATAATTGTTCCCATTAAAAATTACATGGGATTTCCTATGTCCCGCCCGGCGATGCATCACCCGGTATATCACACTATTGTTGTAAAGTACTTTGCAAAACTAGTGTGATATTTTCTATTTACATGATGTACTCGTAGAAAAAAATATTGACAATAAAAAAGTTTTATTTTTATTTACCTAATTTAAAGAAATTATAAAAATTGTGCACAAATCAGTAACGTACATTATTTTTGTCAGAAATACTTGTTCATCTGCCATTTGAGGCGCCACTGAACATTTTAAGTTAAAGCTAAATAAGCCCCTTACTGTTTTTAATAACACTGCCATACTTCAACAAAGTCGGATAAGAATTATTTAAGGTATAACTAAAAAACCATTTAAAAAAGTTTAACATCTCTCTTGGAAAAAGCATGTCTGGACCTATGTTTATATATATTTTTTTAAATTAGCTTATAAATAGGCATTTAATTTTTTACCGCAATTAGAAAACACCTTGTATACATAAACCAAATAGGACATTTAAAAAGTGGTTAATTATAAAAATTCACGTTGTATTTCAATTTTCATCAGAATACAATAAGCCTGGTAAAAAGCAAGTTAAGCACAAGCAATTACTATATTGTTTGCTTTATTTATTTCAGGCAATTTTATATATTTTACCTTTTATTATTTTAAGTAAAAGCATTTGCTTAGCTTTATTTACATGACCCGATGTCTAAAATAAATTAATTAAAAAGTGTTAAAACCAAAAAAACGTTTTTTTATTTCTTGCTAATCTTGGTTCTTTTATTTTGTCAAATTAATGCTATATTAACCCTAATTAAAAATAAAATGGCTCTTTTTATGGTAATTTGCTTTGTTTCTTTACGATTATTGGCAATAAAAGATCCCCATTTGTCCTAGAGTTCGCTGCTCTTAAAAACTTTTATAGTTCAATTAAAAATTAAATTTAATGAATAATGGTAATTTTATATATGCGAATAAAGTTTAGAATTACGAGAAATTTCTCCAGACAAAAGATAATATTTTTGTGTTCATGTACATAATAAACAAATCTGATTAATATCATATTGTTAGGGTTTTCTTTAGCTTTCCACTACGTGTGTTCAACACTTGACAATACTAAAACACTTGATTAAAATCACTATAGTTACATTACAACGTACTCTTTACTTTCTTTACGATCTTAACTATATAAATTATATCAAATAACTAACTGTGGCTTATTACAGCCCATACAGGGTGGCCCAATTGCTCAAGAAATCCAATATTTCTGTTTTTTATCGAGATATGACATTTTTTTGTAATAAACATTGTAGTGTATCTTCCAAAAATATTTTGATGTTCCGTAAAAGTCCATATCTTCGGAAAATTTTCACATTTTTTTCAATATTAAATGTACTAACGTGACTGCTACTATTCTGGGTATAAAATATTGCCAGTGCTATCGAATTTATCAAATTATATATCGTACCTATAAATATGTCAGTGAGGTATAAAAAAGGCATTGTCCGAAGTTAGAATATATTTTCCTAATTTCGGACATGAATGTTCATTTAATTTTTTATTTTTTCGGACACTTAGGAAAATATCTGACTATATCTAATAAATAATAGTTTAAAAAAACTAAAAAACACGCTTTTATATGCAACCGAACTAAAAATTAGAAAATAATTTTTCATTACAAAGAGTTTGTCACTTCAGAGTAAAAAGCATGGGGTGCTTAATATATTAAATGTTATAATTATTCTATTTGCAAATATCTATGAGGGAAAAGTTTTGAAAAATAGTAAAATGCACCCCACGCTTTTTACTCTGAAGTGACAAACTCTTTGTAATGAAAAATTATTTTCTAATTTTTAGTTCGGTTGCATATAAAAGCGTGTTTTTTTAGTTTTTTAAACTATTATTTATTTTTCATTTTTAGTTCGATATATCAATTAGTTTTTTAAAAATAAATGCACCAGTTTATTCACTAAAAAATTTCTTCGCCATGCATTCTTGATTTAAAGCTAAAGTGGCCACATAGTTTTCACCTTTTAAAACTCCGTATTTCCTATGTATTTTACACCTTTTATTATTAAATTGAAAAAAGTCAATTAAAAAAACGCAGCAAGTTGTGCATCAATTGCCCTTGCGCATTCGCCATAATTAAAAACGATTATTAAGGAATTTATTTATCCTGGCGGTCCTAAAATCAGGATAACGGGATACTGTTTTTAAATTATTGCATTGTCATCGGTCCTTGATACGTGTGCTAAGTTTCAAAGAAATTGAAAACTAACCAGAACTAACCAGTTCACAGTATTCCTCCTTCTTTTTTTTGCACACAATTCTTGATTTTTCATTTTTTAGTTCGATATATCAATTAGTTTTCTGCGGTCATGTGATATTAAAATGTTTCACGAACTATTTCGTAATCTAATCATTTCATTTAAAGCTTCACTGTTGCATGGGGTTTCAGAACGCAACTACTCCGAACAAGTTTCAGGTTGGTCTGCATGTAACGGGGTTTGTACCTGTTTAACGGGGGTTCTTGTTAACCCCATGGTCTTCCTGTCGTTTGCCGAGTTGTTGCGTCCTATGGGTGGACGCACGCTTGTTTAACTAAGGTGTTGCAACCTTATCCCGGTTCCCAACCCGTCGGCAAATGTTGTCAAGTTCAATTATTCAATTGTCTAATCTGGCGCCTCCGCCAAAACGTACAATTTTTCACTTTTCCGGTTTTCCTGGAAAATGCTGGAACTTAACGGGATACTGTTTTTAAATTATTGCATTGTCATCGGTCCTTGATACGTGTGCAAAGTTTCAAAGAAATTGAATAGCTGGAAGTTGGTAAAAATTAGGCTCAAAGATTCCGTTACATAGATAGATAGATGGATAGATAGATAGTTACAACCCAAGTTAATAAAAGCGTGTTAAAAAAGTGTTTATTTTTAGAAATTTGCCATAAACTAAATTAGAAAGTAGTAGTAGAAAATGTTATAGAAAAACCATAACATTAAAAACTTTGAAAAATCTCTAAAATACACCCGTCAGATCTTTATAACATTTAAAAATTGTTCTTCGTTCTATCGGTGGCCCAAGAAAACCACAAATGTCCTTCTGAATCACCTTGGTGGGATCCTTGATAAGTAGGTTTACAAATGACTTAGAATCCTTTTGTCGCAGACAATTTATCTGTAGTTTGGACTGAACCACATTTTTAAGATGTTTAGTAAAGATTTCACAACATTTAATAGATTTTTCTGCGGTCTGATATATGTAAAGAATATATCATATGCATTAAAACCATGTTTATTATGTTCCTTTTTTGACTTACTTTAAGCACAAAATTCCGCATTTTTTTGTAAAAATTCCCAATCTATGAAGCACACCTACCTAATGTTAAGAAAAGTATATTTACATAAGTATAAAAAGCATATTTCTATAAAATTATTATACATTTTAAAGAAAAACAATGAACTCCAGATTACTTATCATCAAACTTTCAAGGGAATAAAACAGACACAACTTAACCGCTTATTTTAAATGTAACCCTTATGCCGCTGCAGTATCGTTATAGAGTAAGAGCCCGTGAGCGGCAGACCTTCGTCATTTGTAAAAGCTGAAAGTTTGTCAATGCATGCTCCCAGCATAGGTAGAAGTAATGGTAGATTGTGCAGTTTGACTCATAGTGGCTTTGGCAGGTACAAGGTACCAAAGGTTAATTAATTGAAACAAAAACTTCGTTATTTTGTAAACGCTGAATTTTATATATGTTACTTGGGTAACTATTAGAAGATATTTTCCCAATCGGCAGACAGTTTTGACAGTTCCAACCCCTTGGCAGACAAACATTTTAGAGTGACTCAATGGTCCGACCATGTACAAAATTTTTGTTATTTAACAAGATATGACAAAAGTCTTATATAAGAGTTGTAGGTTTTTTAAATAGGCATGTACTCAAAGTATTTTGATGTATACAGAGTGTTCCAAAAACATTTTTTATAATTAACCTTAAAGCAATATTTTTTTTGGACACTCTGTATACATCTAAATATTTTTAGGACATTCTCATTCGGAAACCCTACAAATCTCATATAACACTTTTTGTTATATATTGTCAAATAACAGAAATATTGGTCTTTATCAGAATAGTGGACCACCCCAAAATATTTGTCTGTCAATGGGTTGGAAGTGTCAAAACTGTCTGGCGACTAAGGAAATATCTTCTAATAGGTACCAAGTAACATAATGTAAAATTTAGCTTTTACAAAATGACAAAACCTAAGTTTTAATTTATTAACCTTTCGTACCTGGTTACTGCCATAGCCACTATGAGTCAAACTTCATAGTTTACCATCGCTTCTACCTGTGTTGGGAGTATGTGCTGACAAACTTTCAGCTTTTACAAAATGACGAAAGTCTGCCGCTCACGGACTCTTGGACTATTAGAGCCACGATTTATTTTAAAAAGATTTCTGCCATTTTTAGACAACTTAACAACGGACAATTTTTTTTTTTGAGATAATTGCACAAAGATAAAGCAATTTGTTAAAAAATGTGTGACGGGTTTGTCCGAAGTTAGGTTTCCATCCGAAGTTATAGGCATTTGAAGAATACAAAGTGTCCAAAAAAATTATTGCTAAGAAGATAGTTTTTTTTTAATGGTAAGCATTAATTTTGCTTACAGAATCGGATTAAGCATAAAAGTTTACACATAGTGTGCTGTTTTATTTTAGCACTCGTGGCCATGTTGCCACGCCATTTATAATTTACTTAAACTTTAGTAACAAACAGGATACCCGAAAATTAGTTAAAAACGAAAACAAATAGGTTATTAATAATACTCAGCTACTATAGCATGTGATGTGTGCAATTATATTAAATGGAAAACCCTGTATATTGGGCCGTTTTTAAATTTTAGGTATTAAAATAAGATACATTTCTTTAGCGAGTTCTATTTCAAAAATGTAAGGTTTTAAACTTATTTAAGATGTTCGAATAGTTAATGACGAGAAAAAGTGTTTTTTTAATAAATGAGAATTTTGTTATTTTTAATGGAACAATGAGTGTATTTGTCAACATTTTTAAATCTTATCTTTTCACTTTGAAAAATGTAAAAATGCTATGGGGTGTTTTTTTAAATAATCTTTTTCGACCTGCAAGTAATTGCCCTATACTTTTGTTGCCGCATTTTTGTAACATTAGATATAGCAAATTTTCATTGTTAAATAATATTATTTATCTCCATGCAGTATATTTTTCAAAGGTCAATAAATGCTTTATTTTTAGAAATAACCAAGTTACATTTTTTAAAGAAGAAAGATAAGATTTTAAGAATATTGACAAATATTGCTGCCATTCAATATAACAAAGTTCCGTTTTATCATAAAAATTGTTTTTGTTTTGTCATGAAGTATTCAAAAATCTTAGATCCTAAAAACATTACATTTTTGGTATAAGAATACAAAAATAACCTAATACACAGGGTGTTTCATTTAAAAATATTGAGATTTGGCATCGTAAATATTGAGAAATTGGTCATGGTATAAAAAATACACCGTTGGTGAATTTCCTTTTGTGAATTTAGGCTGTTTTTCTTGGTGTTTTAAAATACCTAGCTAAGTATTATTAATAACTAATTTGTTTTTTTTATTTTTTTGGAGAATCCGGTTTTTACGAAAGTTTCAGTAAATATTAAATAGCGTGGCAACATCGCCGCGAGTGTCAAAATAAAATAGCGTACTATATGCAAAATTTAATGCTGAATTAAATTCAATACACAGAAATAGAGGTTACAATAAAAAAACTAACTTCTTAGCCATAACTTTTTTTGGATACTCTGTAAACATCAAAATATTTTCAGAACATGCGCATTTAAAAACCCTACGACTTTTATAAAAAAATTTGGTATATCTTAAACAACAAAAATATTGGATCTTTAAAGGTGGTCGACAATGTTATGTTTTTAATAATGCTACTTTTTTGGACTTCCATTGTCCTTAATTTTAACTGATAGACGACGTTTCGGATAATATCTATCCCCGACCGTTTTCAAGTGTACTACGACTTATATACTATGCGTGTTTACTGAAGCTTGACCGGTTCAAGGTTGAGCACCGGCTGCCAGATATTTGGTATGTCGATTCTAGGCTTGCCAAATACGTACGTTTTTGTTGTTTAAAGTCACAGCAGCTTCTTTAAATTTTCTCTTTTTCAGTGATCGGTCAAGCTTCGGTTGAAAACGCCTAGTATATAAGTCGTACTTTCTTAAGAGTAGTTTTAGTTATCAGTTGAAAATGGTTGTAGATAGTTACCATCCGAAAACGCCGTGTATTAGTTAAAAATAAAGACAATTGAAGTACAAGACCAAGGTCTCCATCGTCTTTGAAAATTACAACTTAGAAAAAGATTTAAGGTTAAACGTATTTTCTTTATCAAGTTGTTTTAAATAAATAAAAAAAGATCTTTCAAATTTTTTGGTGGCCGATTTATTTTAGGATGCGCTACATATTATTCATAATAATAATTAAAGACCTACATTTAAATATTTTAAAAATAAAAACAACTTTTCTTTTGTTTTCCAAATAAGTACATAATGTCCAAATGCAGTTGCTTTTCAGCGGCTTGAAAATCGCTAAAGTTTTAATAATATCAGTTTCTTCCTATCTCAGGCCAACATGTGGTCCAGTCGTTGTCGTAAATGACCGTGGGCCAAACAACAGCTGTGTCTAATCGTGTACAATGCGTTCGTCAAATCACCAGGTTTTTTTACCCGCACTTTTAATAGACGGGGCGGATTGGGAAAGTTAAAGCGATCCGAGAGCATGAGTGAAGCAGGCTAAAACAATTTTTTTTCTAATAACACATAAAAATTGTTTAAAAACTATTTAAAAAAATCAATTCCGATTTCTGCACTTATTTTAAATTACTTGTTTTTTACTAAATAAATCCTTTTAAATTGCTAATATCCCTCTAAATATCGCTTTAAACGTTCCTTAGTTGTAAAGAGTAAAACTTACTGTGGGTATATAGGTAATGGGAAAGAAGTTAAGTCATGCATCTTAAGGATTTTTAGCTTTCTAAACTATAATAAGAAATACAGTTTTAAAGATGCAGTTTCAGCCCCGGATCTTCATTTTTTAGGCGGGGCAACAATTGGTCCCTGTCACCCCCGGTCTTCTTTTTATTGGAGCGAAAATTCTTATTTTTGTACCAAGGGCGTTAAATAGCCCTTTTAGGCCCGCGGCTGAAAGTTGTTGTCCGGGCTTCGCAAGGGCAACAATCAGCTGTGGGCGTAAAATTGTCTTACGCCAGAGGTGCAAACAATATTTTGTACGACAGAAATTAATATACACTTATTTTCTGTGGTTAGGAGAAAATTTCCCAGCTTTAATGTTTTAAATTGCAATCAGTATACTTTTAACATATGTTTAATAAAATAAATTGCCGTTTTACCAAAAAAATTAAGCATTATTTAATGTTTTTATTGTTTTATAATTTTTTAAATGCGGGCGTTTTTGATAATTTTTGCCCTAGGGCGTAAAAGTGCTGTTTTACGCCAGGTCGTACAAACATGTATTTTTGGGGCTAAAAATATCAAAAACGCCCGCATTTATAAATTCATAAAACAATAATAAAATTAAATTATGCCCAATTTTTTTTTTGGTAAAACAACAATTTATTTATTTAACCATATGTTAAAAGTATACTGATTACAATTTGAAACATTAAAAGCTGAAAAATTTTCCCTAACTACAGTGAATGCTTATATATTAATTTCAGTCGTACAAAAATATTGTTTGGACCTCTGGCGTAAAGCACGCTGATTGTTGCCCTCGCGGAGCTCGGGCAATAACTTTCAGCCGCGGGCGTAAAAGTGCTATTTTACGCCCTTGGTACAAAAATAACTATTTGAGTCCTCTTTAACACTTGACGCCCTATATACAGGGTGTTTCCTAATTGCGGTAAGAAAATTTAAGTTCGTATTTCTGGGCCGCTTTTCTAAAAAAGTTCATTTAAACATGGGTCTATGTTCTATACAGGGTGTTGAACTTTTCTAAAAATTTCTAAAACACCTTTTTATTTAAACTTGTTAGACTAGATATAAACGTTATTTAACTAAGTATTTGTTGACGTTGTTACATAATTGCTAATAGAAAGTTATGACACTTAATTTAAAAAAAAATGCCCAAATGTTTCTTGTATGGTCCAGAATTATGTTTAACGGATTTTTTTATAAAAACTAAGCAAGCTACGTAAAAATATTAAGAGAAAAAAATTTGTATTTTTAGGGTTTCATCCGGAAAAAATATGAATTTAAAAAAGTCAGTGGTGTACATTTTTTTGTCAATAACATTAGCTAAGATGCGTTCCACAGCGCCACTGGTCTTACTAAATAAAATTAATTTATTTCTTTTCTTTCTATTTTAACAAATACCACAGTTAAATTTTAATTTAATCGGATAGGGCATATTTAAGATATTATTAAAAACCAGATTTTCTTTTAAAGGTTAACACCTTTTCTCTTAGAAAAAAAAGACATTTCGGGTCCTAGGCTTTTATGAACCTATTTTCATTAAATTGGCTCAGGCATACGCCCTTAAATTTATCTACCGGAATTAGGAAACCTTGTGTATAATACAGTAAAGTTTCCCAAATAAAAGTAAAGAACAAAAAAAGGTCTCTTACAATCATGACTTCTTATCATTTTTTAAATAAATTCAGATTGCAACAAACGCATGTGGTCACCGTTAAATTTGCCGCCCTTCAAAGGTGTCACCCAGGGCAGATACCCCGATTTGCCCCCTCCGGGGCTGTGTAGTTTTCGCAGAAAGACTCCATCTTTGCAACTGGGTTGTTTGGCAACTTTGTTATTTTAAATGGAACACCGGAGTATTTTGCCATATTCTTAATATTTAATCTTTACCCTTTAAAAAACGGATTTATTGAACTTTAAAAAGTTCTTTGCATGCTTATTAAAATAATTATTTGGCAATGAAATTTGGTTACAGGAACAAAATACGACAACAAGATTATAGGATACTCACAATATTACCAATTGTATTGCAGTCATTTTTTTAAAGTAGTTATAGCTTAGGTTAATTTTTTTTTTAAAGAAAGAGATAAAATTTTAAAAATAAATAAAAAAACAAAGGGTGTTTTAAAATAATAAATTTGCTCTATATTGGCAAATTGCTTATTTTGTTTTTCTGCTAATGGTATACCCAAATGAAAAATATACAGGTTTTGCGAGAATATGTGGACAATCTCTAGACTTTAAATAGATGGCTCATCCTGACAGAAATATGTGCCCTTAAAAGATGGCGCTGAAAAATTCGGTTTATCTTAAATAACTTTAATATTACTTAGTATAACATAAGTAAAGGCGATAAAACGCAAAAAAGTAGCGTTGAGACGTCTCGGTAACCTCGGGATCATTAAAAAAAAGATCATGTAAATCGGTGCAGTATGAGTTTTTAACAAAGTATCTAGAAATTGGAAATTATTTTTACAGTGTTACTGTATAACAAAGAAATTAAACCACCTTGTAATCAAACAAATTATTGTTTTCATTGTTAAAATTAAGACAGTTTTATCCTTCTTTTAACACGAGAAAGTTTAATTTTGGTTCTAAGCTAAACAATTGTTATTCAAGAAAAAACTATACTGGTTTACTAAATAGGTAATGTAAAGTATGTTTAATATTTCATAAACTTTAGTAATGTTACTTTTCCTGGCTTAAGAGCAGCTGTTTATGCTAGATTAAACTTTAATATCCCTAAACAAATAAGCATTTATAGTTTAAATAAAATGCAGTTTTCCTAGCGAAAGAAATATTTATTTGGGAAAACATTTCCTTTATTTTCTAAAATTAAACTTTAAAATGTGTTAGGTTGTAGTAGCTTTAGTCGAGAAGTTGATTTCCTGCAAAAATTAGTTAAAAGTCTCCTAAAAATTTTGTTAATGGCCTTTACGATCCAGAATGGCATCTAGAAAAAGACTTATTTTTATTTTTTTCTGCAAAAAAACAATAGTTATTATAATAAACAAAATAATAAACTTAAAAAAAAATTAAAAATACATAACTTTCTCAAGTGTCTGAATGAGAAAGACTCCACAAAGCAAAAAATTTATAGATCATTTTTTATTTAAACTTTAATACCGCCTTTTATGACAACAAAAACCTGTAAAAAAACAATAAATACCATTTCAAAAAATATTAATACAACTTTTATTATCGCGGAATCATATTCTTTAAAGCGTCTAGATAACACTAGATTTTTTTATTTTGGTAATTTTCTAGAAACCGGCGGCAACTCCGATTTTGACGAAATTTGGTATACGGGGTTTTTGGGGCGCTGATCACGAATCTGAAAGAATTATTTGGCGGAAACGTTTCGTTTTCGAGATATCCATCATCAAAGTTGGTATTTGAACTAATCTTATTTTCACTATATTCCCCCTTCTTTTTGCACATAATTCTTGATTTAAAGCTAAAGTGGCACACAATATTTGATTTTCACCTTTTAAAATTCAGTTTAATTATGTATTTTACATTATTTTTGCATTAAATTGCGTAGCTATACTTTGAATCATTTGAATCCTAGTGTGCCATGAAGCCCTATGTGTATGTATGGTTGCCGCATTATCAAAGAAAACCCACGCAATTTAATGCAAAAATAATGTAAAAAACGTAGAAAAACTGGGGTTTAAAAGGTGAAAATCAAATATTGTGTGACACTTTAGCTTTAAATCAAGAATTGTGTCCAAAAGAAGGGGGAATATAGTAAAAATAAGCTTAGTTCAAATTTGAACTTTGATGATGGATATCTCGAGAACGAAACGTTTCCGGCAAATAATTCTTTCAGATTCGTGATCAGCGCCCCAAAAACCTCCGTATACCAAATTTCGTCAAAATCGGAGTTGCCGCCGGTTTCTAGAAAATTACCTTTATTTTTAAATTGATATTGTAACAGACTTTTAAAACAATGTGTTAACGTTAGAGAATTTTAGAGAGTTAGGATCATTGTTTTAGTTTATTAATTTATTTAAATAATTTACCCTTATTTTTCCAAGTTCTTTCATCCCTTTCGAAGGTTTCCGAAACCTTCCGAATTATCCATTGAGAACTTTTATGCCATCCTGTACTATGGAATTTTCGCGATATTTTCCAAAATTCTAGATCATTCTTCATTCTTCCATATTACTATATAAGGGCAACAGAAAACCTTCGAATGATTAGTATAGATTCGACTTTTGTGCTGTTAACTTCGAGACATTGACAAGTAAATATTTTCGTCGTTGTAGCCATAGTTACGTTCAATTATTAATAAAAGGTATAAAAACGAAGAGGTGTTTTTACATACGAAGTGATACGGAGCAATATATTTAATTGCATACAAAAAAATGAAAGCCAGTGCTCACAGTGGCGACCATGCCGAAAGCGCCCCTCAAAAGCCGATTTTCAACGTCTAATAAAAATTATAAATATTGAAGCGACAATTCGGGGAATTAAAAACTTTTTAACCAAAATTTCCCGCTCTTTCAGAAGCTTTAAAATTAGTTAAGCTATCAATTATGTTTTTTGCGATTTAGGCAAAAAGCTGGAGGCTATTTTTTTCTTAGTTTTTTGTTAATCACTATTGTTTTTTTGTAGAAAAAATAAAAAATACGTCTTTTTCTAAATGGCTTTCTGAATTGTTTAAGCCAATAACCATAATTTAGGATACTATTTTTCGCAAAAATCAAATTCTTGACTAGACTAACTATGTCCATATACGTTGGAATTAATTCCATGTGGTAAATATTTACTTGTAAATTTATTTGTGTATTTAAGAAAGTATTTACAAATTGTGTATCAACGTGAATTGTTAATTGTATTTTACAACACAAACATATTTTTATGTTTAGATAGTAAACAGCCAATCGTTAAAAATCACTACTTTTATATTTTTACGTTATATTTGATCAGTAATAGCGCTATTTTTTGTTTATTGCACACAACATAGTTTAATCGAACTAAAGCTGCCAAAATGTTTTTGACTAGAGTTGGTATCTGTTTAAACTTTAATACAGGGTACCCGTCTATTTTAAGCCATTTTATATTTTGTTTTTAGAACAAATAAAGTTATTAAGATGCGGATTTTGCAGAAAGCCTTAGAATTTTTTTTAGATTTTCCCAAATCTTCTCTCGGTCGTAAAGTTGCGTTAGACAAAAACAAAATGGCCAGTTTTCTGATATAGCTTAACTTTTTTATTTTAGATAAACAGCCTGCCTATTTTTTCTTAAAATTTAATTAATCCTCTCTAAAAAAATATAACATAAGGTATGGTTATTTTCAAAAGTACTGGATTTATTGATGTCAAAAAAAATTGACAGAATGGGATGTAGGAGTAATATTTGACAATACAAATTTGCTGCTTACAAGGTTACAGAAAAAAATACTGTAACAAAGTTATGTCCCGTTAAAAAAATTAACAAAAGGTTAAAAAAATCCAGCCTAACTGCAACTATTATTTTGGAAATAACTTTTACCTTTGTTTTTGTTTTTTTTTAAATTTTGTATTAAGCAAATTTTTATTGTCAAAAAATACTTTATATTGTCCTGTAGTCAATTTTTTGGTGTTTAATAAGTCCGTTAGTAGTAAAAGTAGTATTATTGAAATATGCTGATATTTAAAATAACCATAGCTTTTGTAACATTTTTCTAAAGAGAAAAGATTAAAGTGTAGAATTATACAAAAATTTACAGGATGGTCCATATAAAATAACGGAGTTTTCCGATATTGAAAAAATGCCATTTTTGTGCCAACAGAATGATAAAGTTAAATGGCGAGGATATAATATAAATATTAACAAAAAAACCAAAGCTTCCTGTGAAAACCGCAATCTAATAAATTTAAACGAGCATCCAAATTTGTGATTAAAGTGTAGCTCATAACAGTGATTTTTAAATAATTTTATAAGATATACATATTATCTATAATATAAATTACTAATTATATACATATAAATTGTGATACGGATTAAAAATATGTCTATCATTACCACTTAAGTTGTGATTAAAAATCAGGTGCCAACTTTTATTAAATTTAATATCCAGTATCTATAAAGTATCATAATAGAAAAACAGCCATCCACACAAAAATGTAATAATAAGCTAAACTGCCAAAATGTTTTTAATTAGGGGTGATGTATTTATTATAACTTTAATATTCGCCATAAAAATATAAAAGACATGTTCTATATTAGTTCGGCGCATTCATTTATTTGAGTACACGGCGAATGTGACGGTTTTTCTTAAAACAAAATAAAAAAACACCCCAAAAAAATTAAAATAGAAACTAAAAAATTAAAAATTGACGCCTCGGTGACAAAAATAAAAATAAAAAGTTTGAAAGTTAATTGATATTTGGGTGTAAAATTTAAAAATATTAAGCTTTAAACCTCAGATATTTTGAATATTTTTGACATTAAAAGTCAAATTTTGTATTATAAGTGACATACATAACTGGTGTATCAATTATTTATACCATTAAAATATAGCTGGCAACAGTCATTTTAATAATAATTTAATAAGGTATACACATTATCTATTTCATAAATTACGAATATTATACGATATATAATAAATTGTGACATGGATTAAAAATATGTCTATCATCACCTCCTAAGTTGTGTTTAAAGATTAAAAGTTACACATAAATTAACATATTAACTTGGTAAAAATAGCATATCTATGAAAGAAAAAACAACTGCCCAGTTAAAAAGTGGTAATAGTCTAAGATCCGGCATTAGGAAAATATACCCTCATCTGTTAATTAAATGAAATAATATTTTCTAGACAGATTTTAATGTAGTGAATGCAAGTGAACAATATCTGCCAGCATAGGGCTGCCACAATTAATAATAATTAATTAATTAATAGTTACTTTATTTATAATTGTTACCTTTACATGTTAATTGCATAAACCAATGATCAGCGGTGAAATAGCTTAGTTCGTTAGGTAGCAGCCCGATTTTATTCAATTAAATATGGTAAACATTATTTTGCTAATAGACAAGGAAATAAAAAATGAAAAAAAAATGTTATCCAGTGCGGGATACGAGCATGTAAAGGTAACAATTATAAATAAATTAACTATTAATTAATTTATTATTATTAACTGTAGCAGACCTATGCAGGCAGATGTTGTTCACTTGCATTCACTACATTAAAATCCGCCTAGAAAATATTATTTCATTTAATTAACAGATAAGGGTATATTTTCTTAATGCCGGATCTTAGACTATAATGTTAATAAATGTAAATACTTAACAGCCAATCGTTAAAGAGCGCAACTTTTTGTATTTTTACGTTATATTTAAAAAAATTCAGTCAGTAACCATAATACCAGCTGTTTGTTTGTTTATTGCAAAAAATATTCTTAAAAATATATTTTATCGAATTAAAATCACTAAAATAATTTTGACGAGTACTGTTATTTCTTTAAACTTTAATAATTGACAATTATTTATTACTGGAAACAGAAATTTTATTATTATTTAGTAAGATATACATATTGTCGATTTTAGAACCTACCACTATGAATTATTGTGACATGCATTTAATATATGTCTATTATAACCGCTTAAGTTGTGATAAAAGAACGAACGACGAAATGTCGTGTAATTTATATTTTAACATGTTTGAACGTAGATATTTTTTCTTATTTTTTTACGGATTCTACATCATAAGCAGACAAAATAGTAATATTTTTATTTACAAAAAAAATATTGGCATTTTTTAGGTTAAAATAGGCAAATATCAACTTATTGCGGTAAAATATCAGAAATTAAAAAATGTCACATAACACCTTTATCCACTGACGTCTTGAATTGCTTTAATTATTAATTAATTTATTAACTAGTCAAAAATGACATAATTATTTTAAAAAAGCGACTACGGATAAATGTGCGGTAATTGTTCTTCAATCAACTTTAAAACAAGACTTTTTTCTTTTAAAGGTATTTTTTATTTTCTTTAATTATTGTCTTTGTATTCCTAATTTAAAAAGAAGACTTTTAAAGGGTGATTTATCTTGTTTTTAGCACTCCTTTCTTATTAGAATGTCTATAGTAATCTTAGTGTCGCTTGTTCTGAAATCTCTTTGGGTATAGTACTTTTAATTAAAATATATTTTTCTTGATTACAGGATGCTTAATTATGATTTAAAAGTTAAATTAAATTATTTGAATTATATTAAAATTATATTATAATATTGTTTATTTCGCAAAGCTTAAAAATACAGGGTGTTTCTTAGTTGCACTAAAAAAAAGAAAGAGAGCCTGAGAGGTATGGAAATGCAATGATCTGAGGATACGGGGTGTTCTTTTTTAAAAACAAATTAATTTTTTTATTAATATCCTAAATAATTTTTAACCCAATTTAATAAGTATTAAAAGGCTGACAAAAAATATACGCCCCTAACACCTTTATCCACTGACGTCTTGAATTGCTTAAATTATTAATTAATTTATTAACTAGTCAAAAATGACATAATTATTTTAAAAAAGCGACTACGGATAAATGTGCGGTAATTGTTCTTCAATCAACTTTAAAACAAGACTTTTTTCTTTTAAAGGTATTTTTTATTTTCTTTAATTATTGTCTTTGTATTCCTAATTTAAAAGAAGACTTTTAAATGGTGATTTATCTTGTTTTTAGCACTCCTTTCTTATTAGAATGTCTATAGTAATCTTAGTGTCGCTTGTTCTGAAATCTCTTTGGGTATAGTACTTTTAATTAAAATATATTTTTCTTGATTACAGGATGCTTAATTATGATTTAAAAGTTAAATTAAATTATTTGAATTATATTAAAATTATATTATAATATTGTTTATTTCGCAAAGCTTAAAAATACAGGGTGTTTCTTAGTTGCACTAAAAAAAAAGAAAGAGAGCCTGAGAGGTATGGAAATGCAATGATCTGAGGATACGGGGTGTTCTTTTTTAAAAACAAATTAAATTTTTTATTAATATCCTAAATAATTTTTAACCCATTTTAATAAGTATTAAAAGGCTGACAAAAAATATACGCCCCTAACTGTTATGCTTCTTTATATTCTAATTAATTTTTCTAATAAAATAAGACTTTTTGTCTTTGTCCTATTTTTTTGTCGTGCTTTGTTTTTAACCAAAAAATAAAATACATTTAATTGCATATCCCTTAACTACCCAAGAAACACAGAAGAAATTGTAAAAACAATTTATTAACTTGTAAAAATAAGTATTCTTGTCAAGCAGTAGAAATTATTGTAGAGAAATAAAAAAGATCTAAAACCCTTTACTGCTTAATAGTTTTTGCACTGCAAAGTAGCATCCATCGGTCACTGTCCGATCTGGCCATAATCCAATTCCAGGGGTTACCCCAGTTCCTCATAAAATGCCCGATATTATTTTTAAGGAAAAATATATTAAGCGTATCCTTTCTCGCCTCTTTCGAATTTCTTACGACACAGGTATCTTTCCGGAGAGCTGGAAAGCTGCACGTGTTCAACCTATTCCCAAGTAAGGATCTAAATCCCTTCCATCTAACTATAGACCAATTTCAATTCTCTCAGTTTTTTGTAAAGTAAAGGAAAAATTCATTAATTCACAAATTCTTAAGTACTTAGAAAAACACAAAATTTTTGCATGACAGGCAGTATGGATTTCGCCACAAAAGATCTACAGCAGATCTTCTTTCCTTCTTATCACACTGTGGGAATAAGTCTCTTGAGTTTCTAGGTGAGTCCCAGATCGTTGCTCTTGATATATCCAAAACTTTTGACCAGGTCTGGCATGTCGCACTTCTTAATAAACTTCCCTCCTATGGTCTTTCAACTAAACTCTGTACTTGGCTCTCTAGTTTTCTATCTGATCGACGTATATCAGTTATTGTGGACGGCCATTCTTCAAGCTTTCACCAAGTAAATGCTGGAGTCCCTCAGGGCTCAGTTTTGGCACCAACATTGTTTCTTCTTCACATCAACGACCTTCTCTCGTCCACAACTAATTCCATTCATAGTTTCGCCGACGATAGTACCCTTCACTCCAGTTTTCAGGTTCCTAAACCCATCACTAAACCTGACTTGGAAAACAAACGAAGAGCGATGCAGATATCTCTTTCGCAGGATCTTAATTTAATATTGGATTGGGGCGCCAAAAATCTCGTCCATTTTAATGCATCCAAAACACAATCATGTTCCTTGTCGCGAAAAGAGTCATCAAATACTCATCCTCTACTTATGAGCGGCCAAGTCTTACAGAGCAAAGACACCTTCAATCTTGTGGGCGTCACATTTGAAAGTAACCTTAACTGGCATAAACACATAAATGTAAAAATAATTTATTTTAGATTTAAATTATCATGCTGATAGTAATAAATGGACTTGTTTTATTAAATTTCTCTATGTTTAGTTCAACAGCAAAATTGCCAAAAGTAAAATAGGACCGAAACACGATTACTCTCTATCGTTATCTAAATAGTATATTTGTGTCCAATTTAACCGTAACAAATTGTTCCGTTGAAACAATCTGTTTTCATTTTTATTTTATTTTTGGAGACCAAATATTCTTTGCTAACGCTGCGTCAAAATTTGCAGCAAATATTTGTTTAAAGTATAATCTAACAAATTTACAAAATAAATAAAATTTAGTTAGTGCCTAGTAGGGTGGAATTTTGAGCAAGAATTTACTTGGATAATAATTAAATGTACAGGAATTTTATAAAAACTTGATATTATATTATTATTTTAAAATCAAATCTCAAAGCCGCAAAGCGGTCAATTTTTTAAAAATTATTGTACATACCATTTGTCAAGCTAATCTTGAAAAAAGTATTTGGATAGTTAAATATTTTTGTAGGTCAAGTGGTATACGGCTGGATTATTTCTAAAAAACTTAAATTAAAGCCAACAACAAAGAATTTTACTGATAATAAAGTTTAATAATTTCTAAAAATTTAGACATCAATTTGGATATCAAATTTTTATTCCCTGTACATGTGATTTAATCACTTATCTAAACAAAATTTATTCAAAAAATTATGGTATGTGATTAGTCTATTTTATAATAATGGAAGTAATTATGTATATCACAAGACCAATAAATGTAATCGTCCACGAAACTATTTGCCAAGCTAATCTTGTAAAAAATATTTGAATAGTTTAACACTAAACGACACGAAAACATATTGTTAAAGCATTGTGACAAGTTCCATAATCCTTGATATTCAAAGTCAGAAAATGCATAAAATATGAGGAAGCCTATATGGAACCAACAAAGAAAATTATTAAATACAACCTTATTTAACCAAAAGTTGTTTTTCTCGAAAACACTTTACTTTGTAGATATCGGACAAGAGTATTTTTTTAGCTTGGGGTTAATGATATTTAAAAATGCTACTTTAATTTTTTTGTTACATACAGGGGTAAAAATAATAAGTTCTATTGTGTAAGGATAAGTCCGCCCCTTGCGACGTAATAAATGCAAATTATTTACAAGGACACCATTTTAAGGAGTCTTAACTTGTAATTATCATATTAAAAAATTATTTTATTATACCATATACTGCAAAAGGTATTTAAAAAAACGATTTCCAGTGACAGGCTTTTAGGTTTTGTGAAATTCCAAAAAATAAAATAAAAATAAAATATTTTATAAAATATTTATAGCTATTTTTAATTTGGCACGAGTTTTATTTGCAGGATCATTCCTAAGTTGGCACTATATTGCTAACTTCCTTATAATTGGAAATACAAAGTCGGTTACATTAGCAAAGTTGTACTACCTTTCCGCTGATTAACGTGCTGTTAACCGAAAAACAATTAAACATCGGGTTTTCGATTTATTACAGAAAATGTTTTTTTTTAATGAAACACCCGGTATATTATATCACCATTCGAAAGATCTATCCAAAAGCTTTAAAAAAACACATATAATTCATTCAATTTTTAATAGTTTCGAAAATATGGCCATCCTCAGGAACTTGATAGTAAACTGGCATTTTTAAATAAACACCCGTATATTGCATCACCATTAAATAAATATTTTAAAGAGCTTTAGAAGAATACCACATTTAATATGTCTATCTCTTCTAGTTTTGGACATATTATGGCCATCCAAGTCTACGAAATAGTAGATATAGTGTCTATTTTATCTTCGACACTAAACTTATTGTGCTTATAGCTTAGAGCTAAAGATATAATGAAAATTTAACATAATTTTCAAATTTAAATGGCAATATTTTTTAAACTATAAGAATTTTATAGGGCTTTTAAATATCTATTTAATGGTAATGTAATATACAGAGTGTTTTATTTTTTTAAAATTTCAGTTTACTATTAAATTCCCGCGTATGCTCATATTTCCGAAACTATTAAAAATTGAATATATCACATGTGGACTACTTTTAAAGCTCTTTAATAGATCTTTCAAATGGTAATATACCATGCAGGGTGTTTCATTTAAAAAAGTACATTTTTGTAATATATCGAAAACCCAATGTTCAATGGTTTTTCGGTTGGCAGCAGGTTAATCAGCGAATAAGTACTATACAACTTTACTAATTTAAACGACTAATAATAAAAAGTTATTGTATCGTTAAATTTTTAATTATCTTAATTAAATCCTTGTGCTAAAATTCTTTTCTCGGTATTATGTAAATGTTGATAATGCATTAATTCGATCGTATATCCATTTGTGTGAAAAAAAATGATAAAGAAAGTATAAAACATGTAACAAAAAGTGCAAGACTTTCATTACTAATACGTCGAGCAACGGTTTGCCGTTCGTGTCTTTTATCAATACATTATCAGTGTAATCAGATTAAAAGCACCGTGTTTGATAATTACTCTGAAAACATGATTTTATGAATGTTTATGGAAATATTATAACTAATTTCCATATATAAGTATTACAATGTATTAGTATACAGGGTGTTTCTAAACAAATGCAAAAAATTTTGGAAGATAATTTTTCACCAAAATAGACGATAAAAACTTCATATGAACATATGTCCTAAACGTCTTAGTTTTTGAACTATAGGGTGTTATTTTTTTTAATATTGTTTTTCTATAATAATTTTTTTACCCATTCATATATTTTTAAAAATTTGGGAGAAGCACCCTTTGCACCAGAAAATATTTTTGGCATACAAGAAAAATAATTTTTGTTCCATGTCGTCCATGAGGCGTTTAAGGTAAATATTTTTAAGAAAAAATAGTACGCCACTGCATTTTTCTAAAACAATTTTTTTTGAAATGTGAACAAATGTGATCTTTTGACTTTTTTATTTGATGAACGGTTTTCGCGTAAATCAATAGAAACCATTTTTTGACATGGTCAGTTTGTATTCTTAATATGAAATTCTACAATAAAAATTATTCTTCGTTATTTATTCTTTAATAATAAGATAGAAATTTGATCATGCCGAGAAATGGTTTTTATTCATTTACGCGAAAACCGTACTTTAAACAAAAATAAGTCAAGGAACCAAATTTGTTCTAAACTAAATGGAGGAACCTCTTGCCCATCGTCGAGCTGTGGGAGATCTATCGCTCTTCTATAGATACTTTTACGGTTTCTGCTCCGACGAATTGTCCAGTTTAGTCCCTCCTCTTGCAGTTCTCAACAGAGAAGCACGTGGTGCCACGCGTATGCATCCCCATACAATTCAATTGGACAGGCCCCGAACTTCCCGTTTCGTTCGTTCTTTTATCCCTAGAGTTTCTAGACTGTGGAACCTGCTGCCAGCGGAGGTCTTTCCTTCCCCCCAAATCTTCAAGTTTTTAAGTCCCGTGTTAACAAACTTCCTCTTACCCTGCTTAAGACACCCACGGTACGTTAGTATTTAGGCTTTCAGCCTTCGTGAATTGTCCAAAGATAAAAAAAATAAAACAAAAAGGCTTTTATTTTATAAAAATGCAGTGGCGTACGATTTTTTCTCAAAAAATATTACCTTAAACCCTCATGGACGACACTGGTAAAATATTTTCTTGTCTGCCAAAAAATGTTTTCTTGTATACCAAAAAATGTTTTCTGGTGCAAAAGGTGCGACTTCCAAATTTTTTAAATATATCTGAATGGATATAAAAGTTATTATAAAAAAACAATATTTTTATAAAAAATTTAACACTCCGTACTTCAAAAAGTAAGACGTTTAGAACATATATTCATATAAAGTTTTTTTCTTATTTTGTTGTTGGAAAATAACCTACTAAAATTTTTTACAAACACCCTGTATGAAATCTGTGAACAAAACCTATAAGTATTAAATCCGTCGTTACAAACATAATGTATACCGGGTGCCCATGAGATTACTTTTTGGATGCCATTTTTAATTTTTTTATCGATACCGACGAAATTTGGTAGGACCTATCCTAATTAGTTTTTGAGATAATGGCATTTAAAAATGTTATGTTAACTGCCATTTTTGTCGATTTGTTAAAAATACAGATTATGGTAGAAAAGGGTTAATGCCATTTTTTACACATATTTAATGAGCTTTATATTCTTCCTACCACCATAAAACTATAATTTACAACTTTATCGGAAGTGGCCACAGGAATTGAGTTTTGGCAGTAAAGAATTTCAATTATTCAAATGGAAATCACTACATTTTACATTACAATTTTAAACTTAAGACTTACTTTTCAATCTTTTTGTAACTTATATTCTATCTCTAAACCTAATGGTTGTTAGGATATTAATAGTAAAACGCTAGGCTGTCTTAAAAATAGCTATAAAAACATTATTTTTTAACGTTTTACTATTATTAACTTAAAAACTATTAGGTTCAGAGATTGGATATATGGTATTTTTTTTTATTTTAAACTTTGTCCTGCTTTTAGGTATTTATTGTGGAATATTTAAAAGTATTTTTTAGGTTAGTGTAAGTTTATTAAGGTTTGTTTCCTTTACTATCACCTGTATTTTTCCAAAAATTCGATAACGAGTTTTTTGTGACTATGTTAACTGCCATTTTTGGCGATTTAAAAAAAAACAGATAATGGTAGAAAAGGCTTAATGCGATTTTTTACACATATTTAATGAGCTTTATATTCTTCCTACCACCATAAAACTATAATTTACAACTTTACCGAAAGTGCCACATTAATTGACTTTTGGCAGTAAAGAACTTCAATTATTCAAATGGAAATCACTACATTTTACATTACAATTTTAAACTTAAGACTTAATTTTCAATCTTTTTGTAACTTATATTCTATCTCTAAACCTAATGGTTGTTAGGATATTAATAGTAAAACGCTAGGCTGTCTTTAAAATAGCTATAAAAACATTATTTTTTAACGTTTTACTATTATTAACTTAAAAACTATTAGGTTCAGAGATTGGATATATGGTACAAAAAAGATTGGGGAGCGTTTCGTTTAAATTAAGCGCCTAATAGTGGTTTTTATTTAAATTATTTAAGTTCTTTACTGCCAAAAGTTAATTTCTGTAGCACTTCTGGTAAAGCCAGAAATTGTATTTTTAAAGTAATAGGATATAAGGTTCTGTAAATATGTGTAGAAAATTGCATTAGCCCTTTTCTACCGTCATTTGCTTTAAAAAATAATAATAAAAATGTTGGTTACTTTCACATTTTCGAACTGCATTATCTCAAAAACTAATTAAAATAGGTATAGCATGTGGTACAAAAATTTGCTTGGAATTGCCTGTATAAATATATAGGGTGTTTTATTTAAAATAGCAAAGTTAAGAGCACTTCCGGTAAAACCGGATGTATCATAAAATTTTAAAAATCAGAAATTCGCATTCTATCTAACCATACATCTCTTCAAAATTTTAAAATCATTTAAATCACGTGGGCACCCGGTATCCGCTGCTTTTTATATTCACAGCAAAGCTTTTTTACTTTTTATAATAGAAAAATTTGTTATAGTTATGTACCTTACAATTCAAAATTATGTCAAATATCGACATACCAAATTTAATGTTTCTATCTTAAAAAGTAAGAAAAGATATAGGGGGACCAGCTGTGAAAAACACAATGTTGATGTTTTGTTTTTTTTATACTTAGTATTACAAATTAAAAGGACTTACTTATAGGTGTTAATAATAATAACCCACCTATTTTAGTGTGCATTGTGCATGCAACATTATAACCACGAATTTTACGTCACTTGTCTTTATAGATCCTTCTACAGTTAAATAAATGTCTCTTTTGTCTCAACTACAAAATAAAAAGTAACAAAGCTTTATTACATTATTTCCTTTGAACTACTTTATATGAAATTGTCAAGTATTTCCTCTTATTATTTCCATTTTACAGAATATACCTTTTAGTTAACTCAAATTAATATTATTAAAGTTAAATCTAATTTATATTTGGGTCGAAGGCAAACCTATGCGACAGATTTATATTTAGGTTAAGATATTAAATTGGCATTATAATAAAGTTAGGAGACCGATTATTAAAGGTATTTGTTTTATCCAGGGCCCTAGACAGCAAAATATTTTTGGGGGGACAAAAGAGCAAATAAAAAGACCTTTCTCTCTATCAAAATCAGAAGAATGAAGAGATTAATTTAATTAATAAAAAAGAGCCAAAATAAAAAGGTTTTATCTACAAAACCAACAGTAATTTATGTAACAAGTGCATAAAGTAATACTTTTTTACGAATGTTAAGTTTGAGAGCACGGGCCGTGAGGCGAGTGCGACTATCTCATGAGTAAAAAAACACTTTATGCATGTGTTACATACTATATTTTTCCACGACCGTATAAAAATTTCCATTTTATACATGTTTTATTTATCAAAATTCTTTAAATTTTAATTTTTGCAGCACAGTCATTATATTGCAACAAAAAATATAGCCATACCATTTTATACATATTTTATTTCTCTAAACCTATTAATTTTAATTATTTATCCTTTTTATAACTATGCATTTATTACTCAATTTTAGAAAATTGTTTGTACTGACTTTTGTGGAAATAATACTAAAACAGTATAAATTCTTTTTCAATTTCTTAGTTATCTAAATTCATTATTAGCATTAATTTTCAATAATTTTTATTAAATTTATTTACTCTCAAACTGTCAACTTTTGAAACTAGTGACACATGAACTAAAAGAAATAATGACAAAATCATAGGTAACTTGGCCGTTTGGTTTAGTTGATGTCGCGTTTACAGTTACATTGCATAAATTGATATTAAAGTTTATTGTAAGTGTGAAAAATAGCTTTGAAATGTTAAAAAAATTCCTTTTTTAACACTTCATGTAGTGTACTAGAATAAAGTATTTTAACTTCATGTTAACGATTAAAAAACAGCATCTTTTTAACGGTCGTGGAAAAGATATTTATTTAAGGAATAAAGAAATTAAAGAGCAAAACAACAAACAAACGTCTACAAAACCTACCTGAAGAAGAATGAAATAATTTTGATTTTGAAAGGGAGGGGGGCAAAACATATAACAAACTGACCAATAATGCTTTATTTACAAACAAGAAGGCTTCACATAACCATCACTCTTGCATACTAACCAATTTTAGATGACTCCTGGGTGGGGCAATTGTTGCTCCCTTGCGTACGGCTCTAGTTATATCTATTTAACAAACTATGAATAATATTAAAAACTATACTATAATGTAATGGGTACTGCAGTTAATACTCCAGAAAACATTAAAGAACTTTATTAGCATTTTATAATAAAAATGTCTTTAAAATACAACGAATTAGTATTATAACTGTGTGACTTTAATCTAGAATAATTTAAATAATATACCCGTCGTGCCAGCTCGATTCTTTTAATTGAGTTTTAATGTGTTTTACACTAGCGGATAGCGATAAAAGAAAGAACTAATACATTTAAAACCCACTGTCTGCTTAATTAAAATAGTAAATCGTACAATTTAATTTAAGTATGTTCTTTATCAGTGGAAGTACCGGGTGTAATTTTCACCCCCCTTAACTTTTTTATTTGTTATCATACAAAATAAATAACTATATGATTTTGTTGGGTAAATTATGTAGTTTTTAAACGAATAATTAAATTTTTCATATCTCTTAAAACGTACAGGGTAGGACAAAAAATATAATTTTTTAAATGAAACACCCTGTATATTATATCACTAATAAAAAGATCATTTAAAAAGCTTTATAAATAAATACCATCTTTTATATATCTAACTTCATTAGTTTTGGAAATATGGTCATCCAAATCTAAAGAATTAGTGTAAATTTAAATTATGTATATAGCTATGTTCTTTTATGGAAATAATTGTCCAATAATGATATCTCGTACGTTAAAAATAAAAAAGTTAGGGGGATGTAAGTTTATTACGTTTCTGATGGGAATAAAAAATTATTCATGAGATTTGCATGGCCATATTTTGAAAACTAATTGAGATGGACATATAAAATGTTGAATTTTTTAAAGGTTTTTAAAAGATCTTTTTAAGAGTAAAATATTATATTGGGTGTTCCATAAAAAAAAATTAAACCTTTTAAAATCTGATTACTAATTCGGAAACCACAGAATTAGCCCAACAAACTAATGTATTTATTTATTTTGTAGAATAAAAAATAAAAAGTTAAAAAGGATGTAAATTTATAACTTGACACCCGGTTCATATTGAGGTAAACGTTAAATACAAATTAATACACTTTAGACAAAGAAAGTTTGCTTTATTTTCAAATTATAAGTGGTTACAAATAAAATAAAACATTACAAACCTAGAGTTTTTAAACAAAATTTGGAAAAGACCAAAAACAATATTCTATGGGCTGTGTTTGACTACGTACTATCGACATCCTGTATAAATGTGTTTTCTTGGTGCTAACAAATAATATTCTTTAAAATATTTTGTTTTAGGTTTTATATTTAATTATTTTTTTTAGTTTAAACTTTGTCCTGCTTTTAGGTATTTATTTTGGAACATTCACCTGTATTTTTACAAAAATTATCTATATTGATTTTTTCACATAACATCAAAAGTTGCGGAATAGAGAAATCACTTAGTTAAAACAAGGTTTATAATTCTTAAGTGCAAGTTTTCCCACAGAAAACCACTTTTGGTCTGTAAACTTTCACACTTCTCAAAGCAGCTTCAAAACTTCTTAAAACTTTAAGTTTGTACACATGTACACTTTACTATCAACATAGCCCTACTTTCTACGCATCTAATATTCTTTTTAAATTTAAGTTAGCAACAATTTAAGTTTGTTTTATTTTGTTAATAAAAAAGTATTAATTATCTTTTGTTAATTTTATGTTAAATATGGATACATCAAGGTTTATCAGACTTAGTCAAAAATATCAACTTCATACCGCGTGTCTACTTAAGTTCGCACATATGGAAAAATTACTAGATATTATTTTTTGAAGTTGTATATATTATATTATCGAAAATATTTAATAAAAAAGATGTTAGGATTAAAAACAACTTTTGAATATGCAAACTTTTTTTTTGCGATAACGATTTTTTTGTGACTTTTTGCTGTTTTAAATGTTTTGCTGTTTTCTTTACATTTTACATTTCGAAACAAGTATGCACTAATGTACACACCTAAATTTTCACCGTTCAACGCTCAAAAAGTTAATTTAACATTTAAAGAAAATTAAAACTTTTATACATTATGAAGAACTATTTTGCTCTTACACAATATAATAAAAGTTATTATTGTAATGTATGTATGTAATAAAAATAAGAAAATACTTAGTCTAGAACTAGTGTTAAGCGTTTAAGTAGTTGCCAACATGAGTTTCGTTAAAAATTTAGCAATGAAGCAGAACGTGCGAAGTCAGTTTTTGTTTATCTGCAGTTTAAGTCTAAATACCGAAGAACTTACGCTTTATGGCTATATATAAAGTTTCTCGAAACACTGACTATTATCCTGCTTTGTGTTATTTAGGTTATCAAACAATGATGTCTACTATTTTTCGTAAAATTTAATAATTAATCAGGTAATTTATGTAAATATTCTTCGCCAAATTGAATCTAGATACCCATTTTTATCAGCTGTTTGACCGAATTGCAACACCGTGCTCCTTAATTTGAATTCCCAATCTAATACAAACAGATTTTTTTAGATATCTGCATTTTAAACCATAGTTACGAACTACAGGTTGTCAAATTTTAATATTTGTGACATATTGGCAAGACTAAAAAAGTTTTTCGATGATTCAAACAGCTGTATAGTTTTGTTTGTATAAATTTCTTGTGTTATTTATGGATGTTTTAAATAAATAAAAAATTTGTAAACTAAAAAAATGTTCAGTAATTTCGCTTCGTCAAATTTGTTAGATTTTTCTTAACGCAAGTCTTTACGACTAATAGTTTTGAAAATTTAGCCGACATGTTTTATTAAATTAAAAAGGTTCTTTTTAAAGCCACCCTGTGCACCCAACATAAAAATATTTATGTAAAAAATGATTTTCTTACAGCAGACTTTTTGAAAAAGATACTTATTTGCACAGCATAATTAAAAAGTTTTTTTTTATTTGGTAAGAGTTTTTAAAGACAAACTGTATAATTTTTAGGTTATAAAAAAATAACTAAGAAATTTAATATCTACCAGGGTTTAGACAAATACCTCCATTATACTGCTTATTTTCTCCCTATTAATTTAAACATCTTTTATTACAACCTAAATATGTATAAAATTAAATTAATTTAAAGCCACGGCTAAAATATATTAGCCTTGGCTTTATAATAACTTTATTTTTCACTAAATATATATTTCCTGTAATAGAAATAATATGGCTATTTAAGTTAAAATAATTTTATGGTAGCAAGCCTTGTAATATATTGCAGAGTTCTTTTTTTTCTAAAGTTAAAATAAAGTTTTGTGCAATCCTTATACAGCGTGTCTTCGGAAGTTTTTACCAAATGCGAGACTTTTTAATTATTGGCTTTACACAAAAAAATATCTCTTTATTAAAAGTTCTGCTTGATGAGAAAATACCTTTTCACAAAAATATTTGTATATTGGACGTACATGGTGGCTTAAAAATTACTTGTTTCCAGATTAATATACAGGGTATTTTGTCATTTTCGTTATTTTGTCATTTTATAAAGAAAAGTTTAGTGTTGTGGTTAGTTATGTGGACATTATATCTACTATTTACAGATAGACTTATCAAATATTTGTTTTTAAAGCTCTTTAAAATAATTTTTTAATGGTGATATCATATACAGGATTTTTATTTAAAAAATTCTTTAATTTTAAAACACCCCTAATATTATGCTTAATTCTAGGGATAAATTATATTTTTGCATACTGTGTGACTTTTAGAAAAGTAGCTTCCTAATAAATTAATACCTTGCCTGAGGAAAACAAACAACAAAGTTTAACATCTAAAATACAAATAACCAGTGTTTAAATGACTGGAATGGTAAAGGCCAATAAAACAGGTTATAAAACATATTAATTGATGCTTAAGAAATATCCTTAGGCTTTGTACGGTATTTAGATCGAATATTCCAGCAATTTGTTTTTAGCTTTGTTAATTCGTAAACGTAAAAGTAAGTAAATAAAATTGTTTTTAGTATTAAACTGGTCGCTCCCTGATACAGTGGTGCAAGCCTCGCGTTAAAAGACTATAGTTCTCCTGATCTGCATTTTATCTATTGTGCATTTTAAATCGTTTTTGGACATTATTCCAATATCCTCCAACAAGTTATCGCCAGTACCAGCATAAACGTTGCCGAATGGTATTATTATTACCTCGCTATATTTAATTAAAAATATCCATAGGCGGGCAGTTTTTACATGTTTAAAGAAACCTCTAGGCATTCAAATTTAGTTATATTTTTAAAAAACATTTTTAGTCTTAATATACTCATATTAAACATAATAGGCTTAAGGTATTGTATAAAATATGTATGCTTAGACTTTTTAATTCAGTCGATAAAAATTAATACCTAATATTCACATATTTTGCAAACTTCAGACCCAATGAGGAACTTTAAGATAAAAAGTTAGACCTTTCGGATTTTAACCCGAGTTTTTGTATATCCAGAGGCGCATTTTGGTGACTGTACGAAATTGATTCAACAAAAAAATCTTTTTTCATTTCCCCCTTACTAATAGGTAGAGATTCAAAGTATGTCGGCATGTAAACATGATGACGCAATTGTTCCGGAATATTGTTGCTTTACTTAACTATTCCTCGTAATATGCAGGTTTTTTAATTATCCATCCAGTGGCGTAGCTAGAGTTGTTGGGGCCCGGGGCGGCAATTCAAGTAAGGGCCCACAAAAGTCCCCACATTCAAAATGGGGCCCTTTATGTGAAATAATATACTTTTTTAGATCAGCGCCCCCTTTTTTTATACTTAAATAAAAACCTCACTTTTAAAGGGAGCCCTTTTTCACTATATTCTAACCTTTCTCTGCTTTAAACACACTGACTTCGCCAATGTTATTACCTGCGCGAAACAAAAGTTACATTTCATGGGCGAAAAAAGGGTTTGTGCGCAAGCAAATCGAGGGTGAACGCGCCTGGCACCAAACAGACTATCCGCATTGTCGACGGCGTCTAGGTTTTCTGTTCGGAGTACGGTAGCTAATGAGCGTCACGGTCAAACCGCGGACAAAGGGTACAGGGTGCCGGTGTTTCTATTTTGCCACGGCATTTAAGTGCACATGATCGTCCACCCGTCCATTTGTTTACTGCGCGAGGTCGTACACGTAACAAAAAGTATAGCTTTTTTCTATATTAATCTCACTTTTGGGGGCCCCCTCAAACCGAGGCCCGAGGCGGACCGCCCCCTCGCTACGCTAGTGTATCCATCGTAAGTAAACACGGGTTTGGGTGACGTCAAGAAGGTTATAGTCAAAGAGAATAACCGCCGAGCTAGGTGAAGTTAGTAAAATATTGATTTAATAATATTATGGCTATTTAAAAAAAATAATATTAACCCATAATTCCAACCAGAATCATGATTTAACTTAAAAATAACATCAAAATTTAACATTGCTAATCGGTGGCTTAACATATCACTAGCTGTAGGTGTGTGTCATTTTTAATGGGTTGGCGTTTGACAACGCTTCCTCTCCTCTCTTCTATGCTCATTGCTTATAGCTTGCTCTCCTTCATTTCACAATATCACTGTTTGTTTACTTCCTTCATTCTCCTTTGGTGAATATAATTATGGATAATCCTTAATAACCTTAATTATAAGATCAAATCGTTACAACATCATCCTAAAAGCTTAACTAACAACAAAATGGTGTAACCAGCATTATATACACCATCATACAAATATCTACATTGCATCGTGGTCTATTGTCTTATGATTCTAGTTCCTGTTTAAGTTTCAAACAAATAAACAGTTGCATCTTGCACACCATATTCAGTATGGGAACAAGTAAACATGGCTTGGAATGTTTTCGTTATAAGAACAAACAGACGTAAGTAAGATTTAGCGATGGTTCTTATTTAACGTTGCATAGTCGCGCGACTTCTTTTGTCATAGGATAAATGAAATAAAAACTAATGTTGTATTATGATTAGATAATTAATAAATTTAATGTCCAGCTGGTATATTAAAGTCAGTTAAATACGAAATCTTACCATAGGGAGTTATTAAAAGATACCGCCCTAGGGCCTACAAATTTATTATTTTATTAATTAACCATGGCTACCACAATTTCGTTTTGACAATTTTTTAGGTAAATGCTATTACTCAATTTGGTTTAAGCTAATACATTCAAAATTCATTCAATTTTTCTCATATAAAGAATATTTAGTCGAACATTAAACTTTGTAGGCACCACGGGTATTAAGGATAATAACGCTTTCGGTCAACGTATATCCCTCGGGCCAAAGACCCTAAACCGGGGTATACACGGTCATGCAGCCTAAAACGCACTTGCATGAAAGCAAATGTCAAATGAAGGTTTTGATACACACAAATCAGATGTACCTGTCAGTTCAGCGTTAGTTTTGGCAGCTGGTGGTGGGATCAACTTGAACATAAGCGTAATTCAGCGAAAATATTTTTTAAATTTTGTCAATGTATTCATTACTTTTAACTTTCCAAAAGCATGGATAACCTTGGTACATATCTATACAATCACGCAATACATCTTTTCGGCGCCAAAGAGCCATTTTGTTAACTTAAAACCAATAATAAAACTCCGTAAACGACGATCCTAAACTGAAACGTTAACTGACGTGTCCTACACATGCACAAGTTTGCACGACGCACGCCACGAAAAATCAAACTCGGACATCGAGTCACATGACAAGCCAGATGTGGCAGTTTTTAATACACACGGTTAAATTTGCGCGCGAACTTTGGTTTTTTGACAGATGTGACAGTTTTGCATGACCGTGTATACCCCGGTTTAGGAAACACACCATCGACCTCAAGCGTTGTTATCCTTATAACCTTTCATACCTTAATAACTTTAATTGTTTAATATAAAAATAGTATATTATATACCTAGGGTGAGGAGTGAGCTATTATTTACCGTGCATTTTTATATCCAGAGGCGCGTAGTGCCAAGAGATATAATGTGCGAGGTAAGTAGTACCTTTTTCACCCGAGGAATATATAGATTTTTCTTCACTGCTAATATTAATACATTAAGAATTTTAATTTTGACATTAGTAATTTCCTAAAATTTGGCATGTGTCAAATTTTAATATGAGAATTGTTATCATTATTAACCTAGGTTTTTTTATTATCGTTTTTTACCTAGGGTAAGAAATATTAATTCTCGTTAGGAGAATGGAGTAAATAATAGCAATTTCTCAGGTTAGTAGTGAAAAAAATATTTTTTAAAACTTAATATATATTTCAGTTATTAGAAAGGTAATGGTTTTTTATCCTTTTTTAAACATTTTTATTAATTTTCTAAATAATATCTGTAGTTGATGAGAGTGTTTGGGGCATTTTGTTGCTATCATAATATGACGTAGCAGTGTTTAGCTAACAGCGTTTGAACTCTAACTACGATACATCTATGACTCTTATAAACATTTCATTCTATTTTTTAGTGCTCGGAACATTAAAGCGCTTTTTAAATAACTTATTTTTCAGTTTTAGAGAAAACGGAGTTTGAAAAGGTCGGAACGACCTCACAATAAACAGTTTCATGGATAATATTGTGTCGCCTTCTGAACCTTTTCAAACTTCAATTTCTATAAAACTAAAAAAGATAAATTATGGGTATATATTAGGTTTTATATCAGGAATAGCTGAAAGAGTTTAAATCCTAAAAAATACAGCGTGCCTTTGGAAGTATTTAACAAATGGAAAACTTTTTATTATTAATTTCCATAAAAATATTTGAAGGTGAGATGTACGGAGTGGCTTAAAAATGACTTGTTTCCAAATTAAAATAAGGGTTATTTCCTAACTACGGTACCAAACTTTAAAGGGTGATTTCTTATGTCATTTTATAAAGAACAGTGTCTATAAACATATGTCCGGAGGTGCTTCGTTTCTGAGATACAGAGCGTTAAATATTTTTAAAGGTCTGTTTGTTTTTAAATATCTCAAATACGAAGCCAGATACAAAAAATTACTACATTAAATACTTGGATTTTTAGTTGCTTTAAAGGAAAAAAATATAAAAACTACATAAAAAGCCAGTGACGTACAGTGGGCACAACAACCAATATTATTGTAAGAAAAATGCACGCCATAAGCTTTTCATGCAGTTTTTATATTTTTTTCCTTTAAAGCAACTAAAAATACAACTTTTTAGTGTGGTACATTTTTTGTATCTGGCTTCGTATTTAAGATATTTAAAAACAAACAGACCTTTAAAAAATATTTAATGCCCTATGTCTCAAAAACGAAGCAACTCCGGTCATATGTTTATTGGAGCTTTTCTTTATAAAATGACATAAGAAATTACCTTTTAAAGTTTGGTACCGTAGTTAGGAAATAACCCTTATTTTAATTTGGAAACAAGTCATTTTTAAGCCACCCCGTACATCCAACCTTCAAATATTTTTATGAAAATGTATTTTCTCATCAAGCAGGACTTTTTATAAGAAATAACTTTTTTCGTAAAATTAATAATAAAAAAGTTTCCCATTTGTTAAGAACTTCCAAGTATATAGGGTGTTCCATTTAAAATATCAAAGTTTATATCACTTCCGGTTAAACCGGAAGCAATACACTGATGCAATTATATCTAAAATTGGCATCCGATGATACAATATAGTTTCCCCAATTTAAAAACTATACGATTGCACTGAAGAAAATAAATTGCTGGATAATAATTTTGTTGTTATATTTTACCTCCCTGGTGAGGTTTTGGGGCGGTCTAGAAGGTGACCAGGTGGTCAAAATTATTTTTATTCGTCACAATCAGTTTTAGTACACCCAGTCACGTAGAAATGCCTATGATTTTTTTTTAATAATTGACATTTTACCCTCCTTGGGGGAGGGAAATTTATATATCGTTTAACACCCCAAAGTATCAAAATAATAATAATAATAATAATAATAATATAATATAAAATGAAAAAACTGACATCTACGTTTTTGCAAAGAGGTCCTTATTTCTTTAGCTACTTGTTGTAGTGAATATCTAAGAGCCACCACTGATAAGATTGTTAGAGAAGTTAGAATACATTTACCAAGATAAGATAGTACAAAGTTTAAGATAATTTTATAGTAAATGTTAAGTGAATGTTTCAAACTTTGTTTTAGAAGTCTAGAAGTTAGTTTGGGCTGCGTAAAACATTATACATTTGAAATGGTTAAATTCAAAAAGATTTGTACTGTATGCCTCAAATTATGCAAATAAAAAAATATCTATACGCAATAATATTATTTTTTTTTAATAATGCAATCACGTATTACTGCAACTATTAAACAGGTTTAGTAGAAAAAACCGGAACGTTGGATTATCTTAGCAACGGTTAAATATATGTGAACCAAATTTTGTCCGAAGGGGTAACTTAACATGAGAAATTTAAAAATTATATTTCCAAGGTTGCCAAGTTTATAGCTTTCTCTTTAGGTTGGGGAATTCCAAAATTTTAAATAAAATACCCCATTTTTTATTAGTGTAACCAATTGCTATATCAATTTTATTATGACCTGATATCGTTTTTTTACTCCTTTCAGTTTTAAAGAGATGGCATTAAGCTTGAATACAGTAACGACTAGGTAAGGTCAATTATCTCTAAAACGATCCAACCGAAATTTGTCAAAATTAGTACAGGGAAGTAACTGGACATTTTAAATTCAGAAACTGCATTTGGGATGTTTCATAATTAAATTTTCTTATTCATTTTCCTTCATTTTTTTGTTTAAGAATCTTAAAAGTCGTAAAAGTGCTATTCATGAATTGTCCAGGTCCAGCTTCACCCCTGTACTAATTTTGACGAATATTGGTTGAATCGTTTTTAGATAATTGACCATACCTAGCTGTTTTTGTATTAAATTCAAAAAAGCATAATGCCATATCTACAAAACTAACAGAAGTAAAAAACGACAATTTCAGCCTAAAATTAAGTTAATACAATCAATTGAATACAGGGCCGTATTATCCATTAGGCTGACTAGGCTACAGCCTAGGGCGCCATGAAAAAATAGGTGTCAGACAGGGGAGTAATAGGCGCTAGACAGGGGAGTTTATAAAAGTTTAGGTTGAGTGTGGATTTTTGTAACAAATTTCCTTGTGATTGGAAGGAAGTAGGCGGAAAAGGAGAAAAGGACCTTTTTTTTGCTCTTCAAAATTTTTTAGGTAGAAAATAAGAGCTTCGGAAACTCTAGCCTAGGGCGCCTCAAACCGTTAATACGGCCCTGATTGAATACTATAATCAAAAATAAGATATTCCATTTAAAATTTTAAAAATCGCTAACCTACGGAGAAAACTATAAACTTGGCAACCTTGCAAAAACATTTTTTAATTTTTCATGTTTAGTTACCTCTTGGCACAAAATTTGGTTGATTTATATCTGACAGTTGCTGTGAAAATCCGCCGTTCCGGTTTTTTCTACTAACCCGGTATTTTGTTAATAATGTATAGCATTGTTGTCGTCTTTTTTGTAGTTTTGTATGTAAAAGGTTTTTATTGTCAAAAATATTGCTCTTAATTGCCATGCAGTCAATTTTTTAAAATCAATAAGTTCGATATTTTTCAAAAATAACCATAGCTTATATGTTTTATTTTTTAAAGGGCAAAAATTTTAGTCGTTTTGCGAAAACAGCATCGTGATAATTTAATTTGTTTAAAAGTTATTAGTAATTAAAATGGGTGAAAATATCTACGGCCACTTTAAATCTACAATGTAAAATTATTGTCGAAGAAAACACAAACAAAAACAGTTGAATTCTATATTAATAGGTCCATACCGCCAGAAATATTTAATTGGACAAGCCTTTTGTGGCGTAATTGACCTGTACAGCACAATAATTGGGTTTTTTCCAACTGACTACTCAATTTTTTGGCGAAACAAAGCAATGCAAATTGGGCTATAAGCGATTATCTTTACGAAGTGAATATGCCAAAAACATGTTTTCGAGCCAAAAAGCCACATTAAATAGGAATCACACCGGTCAACACGATTTCTGGGTCTGACTTTAACAATTTTATTAATTATTAATAGTCCAGTCAATTTAAACTTTTACCTCGGAATATTACGAAATAAGCTGAATACCTAAACATATCTTTATTTTGGTACAAAAATTACTGTCCTAAAAGTCACTTATGATATCGCGAAGAGTATTTTTACACCAAAATAAAGATATCTACAAAGTTTTAGCTTGTTTCGTGAGATTCCGAGATTGACCCTTTAATTTGGCTAAGAAGACTGGGGTACAAATTAAATTTTAGTTTCTCCGAAGCCTGTTATTTTCTTAAGAACTGTTACAACATTGATGAAATTTTGAGCAAATATATGGTTGGATGGGATGCCGATTTATAATGTTTTCAGATTTTCTGTGGCACAGCAGGTTTAACCGAAAGTGCTCTTAACTTTGTTATTTTAAATGAAACACCATATACCTACATGTGTTTTTCTAAAAATCCTTATTAGTTTTTGAGAAAACGGCGTTTAAAAATGTCATGGTAACCGGTATTTTCCAATTATTCGAATACTGCTATCCACATTTCGATATTCGAATACTCGGTATGCCGGTATTCGAATACTCAAAAATGAATTCGTCGAATACTGAAACAGTATTCGAATACTACCATTCAAAAACGGTATTTTAAATACAAAATCTTGAATACTGACCGAAAAAGTATTCTACCGAATACCGAATACCAAACACACTGATCTATTCGAATACTATTCGAATACCAGCCCAATGTATTCTGAATGTATGCTGGTGGCACTGCTGGTGCCCTATTTTCATTTTTATTTTTTTCGCGAAAACGGTGCATCGTAGGAAAAAGGTCAAATTTGTTGCTAAATAAGTATTTTTTTTTAATTATTTTTGTGAAAAAGCAATCACTTACCATATTTGTTTTTTTTCATAGTATTTCTTTTATGTCCCTATGAGCTTTCTCGTATTAAATGTTCTTATTAACGTGAAGTAGACAAAAGCAAACTTTTGATTGTCTTAAATCAGAATTTAAGCATGTAAACTGAAACCCCAAAAAAATGTTTTTTGTTGATCGGTTTTGTTTTTATACACGGCATTGTATTCCCAGTTGGTTTATTGTATTTTTTTTTAAATAATAATAGTAATAAGTAAAATAAAATTAATTTTCAATATAATGAAGTTTAATAGAGTATTACTCTACAATTTTTACCTTCTCAGGACACTGTAAAGGGTAGGCATGTAGGTATTAAATTTAAAGAAAAACAAAATTTAAGTTTATATGTACGAGTATAAACAAGTGTGGTTTACCTAAAAAAGGTCATAGCCAATTATTATACTAATGGTTCCCAAGTGATTTTTTTATTTCCAGTTTTTTATACAAGTTTAGTCTTAACTTTTATGTTCCTGCATAAAGTAATTTAAAATTATTTAAATCTATACAGCGTGTCTTTGGAAGTTCTTACTAAATGGTAAACTTTTTAGTTATAAACTTGACGGAAAAAAAGTGCCTCCTTATAAAAAGTTCTACTTGATAAGAAAATACATTTCTACAAAAATATTTCTATGTTGGATGTACAGGGTGGATTTAAAAAAATCGTTTCCAATTAATCTACAATTTGAAAGTTTATAGATTAATTTTTTATGGCATTTTATAAAGAAAAGTTTCTATAAACCTATGTCCGAAGTTGAACTCAAAATAAAGGGCCTAATTTTTATATTTTAGGATACTAAATAGTTATTTATTATACAAGGAAAAAAACTTTAGATTTTAGCTCGATGTTGTTTTGTCCCCCGACGCGAAGCGGAGGGAAACACTAAACCAAGATTTAAAATTCTAAATTTTTCCCGTGTATAATACATAATTTGTTTCTGTGATGGAAAAAACATATCAAATATTTTAAAAAACATATTATTAAGGTCAGAAAATTTATCATGTAAACTGATCGACTTGAAATGAAATGAAATGATATTGGGAGATAGAGGGTGACAAAGTTTTAATTTAATTTTGGTTATTTTTAAATATTTTCTTTAACATTAAACATTTTTTTAACCAAATTTGGTATTGGGGTATTTTTAGGGTTGGTAATCGAAATCCGTCCATATTTTACCCATAAAATGTAGAGGGAGCCACCTGCAGTCCTTTGCTTTTTTAGAAAACCATAACTTTTGGGTGCCTCGCTATATTATGACTAATAAAAAATATTTCTCCTCCTATAATTTTTGTCTAAAAATGGTATACCTCGTTAATATCAACACGAGCAATCGTTTAGGAGATATTTCAGATTAAACGTTTTATACCACAAAAAATGAATCCTTCACGGTTTATCAGGGCCACCCGGATTTTTTCCCAAGCTCTATAGAAAATTCTATCATAAATTCCTTGGCCCAAAATACAATGATCTAATGCAATTAACATTAGTCGAAAGGTTGATCGTTTCCAAGTAAAAAATAAATGGAAAATTTGACACCCTGTATCTTGCAAACGATTAATTTTTAACTTAGGTAAATTGCATTAAATCTTTGTATTTTTGCCCAAGAAATTTGTGGTGCCGTTTTTATAGAGCTTTAAAAAATCCGGGTGGTCCAGATAAAGCGTAAAGCCTAGTTCATAAGCTTGCGAAATGCGAATCGCGAATCGTGTTCTGATTGGTCAATTTGTAACGAAACATTCGAAGGTCGTTACAAATTGACCAATCAGAACAAGTTTTGCAATTCGCAAATCGCATTTTGCAAGCTTATGAACTAAGCATAAGGGATTTATTTTGTGTGATATAAAACGGTAAAATATCATATTTTTTGGTGCCTTGGTATAATATGACTTAAATAAAAAAAATATTTTCTTCTGTAATTTTTGTCTAAAAATAGTATATCTGGTAAATATCGATACTAGCAACCGTTTATTATATATTTCAGATTAAACGTTTTATACCACACAAAATAAATCCCGTAAGGTTAGTTTATAAGCTTGCGAAATGCGATTTGCGAATCGTGTTCTGATTGGTCAAATTGTAACGAAACAGTCGAAAGTCGTTACAAGTGGCTCCCTCTACATTTTATGGAAAAAATATGGGCGGCTTTCGATTACCAACCCTAAAAACCTTCCAATACCAAATTTGGTCCAAAAATGTTTAAAGTTAAAAAAATATTTAAAAAATAACCAAAGTAAATTCAAACTTTGACACCCTGTATCTCCCAAACTGTCAACTTTTGGACCAAGGTAAATTGCGTTAGATCATTGTATTTTGACCCAAGGAATTTGTCTTAGCATTTTGTACAGACCTTTTAGAGACACCCTGTATAAGGGAAATGTGTGTTCTGTTTAATAAATTATTCTAAAATTTAATATTTACCTTTACTTACGTGTATGTATATCCCGGAAAAAGTACTCACTTTTTTCTCGTGAAAAAAGTAATTTTATGAAATATCATTTAAGTAGATAGAAAAATATTTTTATTAAACTTAAAATTCCATTTTGTAAAAGTAACATTTATATATCAAAAACAAGATCTTTTGTTATTAATCATAGTAATTTACAGTCGGATTCTACGTAAATTTGGTTATCGTCAAAAAACAAACAAGTTACAATATCCATTAAAAACCGGTTGCAAAGCTATTATCAAAAAAATAGCAACAAAAACAGGTGTATTCCGCACCAGTTCATCCCCATAAAGGAAGATATATTCGATTAAGCCAGCCCTTTGACGTCGAAATTGACCTGTATAGGACAATAATTGTTCCCTTAGTAATTGATTCCGCATCAGCGCCTCGGCGCTGTGTTTACCTTTAATTTTGGTTTCCAATAGTTTTTGTATTGGTAGATCTTTTATGTCTGGTTGTGCAAGTTTAAATTTAATTTTAAATATTCTATTAGATTTCGCGTAAAATGCAGCTTTGTAGATTATTAAGTAATTATAGGGTAAGGTTAGAGTCCCTATTATGAGACGGATTTCACGGTAAAGTTTTTACAATCACAATTGAGACAGCAAAAACCCGAATTTCAAGCACTTCTAGGCGGCTTCTTTGTTAAGCATGGGCGGAGTAATAAAAGTTTAAAAGAGCAATTATTTTAAATTAAATAATAACAATAGCCTGTTATAAAAATGTTTGGATAAAAAATTAAATAAACTTAAAATAATAATAATAAATGATTTATTTTTTTATTTTTTATCGGATGACCAGTAATCTCGAGGAAAGGCAGCTAACAATTACCTATAAACACAATCGTTTGAGATTTGGCTATGGTTAAAAAGATAATGAGTGCATTTACCTGTACCAATATGTTTATTATGTTTTAAATCATTATTTTATCAATTTTGGCATCGTTTCGTTAAAAAACGCCTATGGTTTTAACAATCTAATAGAAATATTCGCCTAACCAATTATTACAGTAAATTTGCTTTAATTTGGTTACTGTGTTGTTTTATTTTCAGTGCCAAATTAGGGATTTTTTTAAGTGAAGCGAACAGTAGCACTAGGTACGATGCAGTAGAAAATCGTTCGGAAATCAAATATCTTTAGAATTACAGGTCGTAGAAAATTTTCTTGGATATCATTTAAAAGGTGAATGTAGAATACAGGAAAAATCTTACCTCTAAAAATTGAAATAATGCATTGAAAAAAATGTCATAATTCGGTCGCCTAAGACTATATTTTATCTTACTTCTGGTCTTCTATTTATATTTATATTTTTTTTTTCATAAATTTATTTGGGTATTACTTTTTTGTAATAAATGTAATAACATTTGTTTACAAAAAATATTACGTCAGTATAAAAAACCACAAGTAAGATAAACAGAAAAATACATAAATTATCATTAATACATTTTTTTTTACGTAAAGGCATTTTATCTAATTTAGGGGCACTATAATCAAGTAATCCTATAATCCAAATAATTAATTTTATGTAAAAAAATTACATCAATATAAATGGAAGGCGAGAAGTAAGATGAAAAATAATCTTTTTCGATTGAATTATCACAATTTTTTGAATGCATATCGTTCCAGAGTTATTTGATTTCCGGACGATTTTCTACTGCATCGTACATAGCGCGTCGTTTGCGCCTCTCTCCCTGTATATAATGGAAACAAAAGTACCTACTTAAAATGAAAATTGGAAAGCAAAAAGAAAATAACATACTCTCGCCGTTAAAAACGCGCCTTTTCACCGTTTGCGTCTCTCTCCATATGTATAATGGAAACAAAAGTACTTCAAATGAAAAGTGAAGAACAAAAATGGTCCTCCTCTCAAAAACCCGCCCCTCTGTAATATATACTTCCTGCCGCTGAAGCGGTCGTTTCACGCTTGATCCGGCACTATTTAGTTTGTCCCCCAAAAATTGCCGTTAACTTGCGCTTATGACTCGCACAATCTGTAACAAGTGAGACCTTTGCCCAATCAAATATTTTACCAATTTGGGTTTAATTCAACTCTCGTCCGCTTTTCCTATTATGTTTTTTTATTTCAACTCTTTAAAAAAATCTTGTTTATTTGAACTGTTTATTGATGTATACCATTTTATAAAAACTAGTCATCTAACCAACCGTTTGGTTCAATTTGATTATATCTTTCCAGTAGCACAGTGAACAGAGTATTTAATCTGTAACCAAAAGGGCCTGAGTGTTAGATTCTTATTATCCTAATTATATTATTTAAAGCATTCTATATTGTTTGGTAATAACCAAAAAGACTTTAAAAATGTATATTAGTTAATATATCGGGTGTTTCTAACAGGTGGTTCACCCTCTATAACTTTTTTACCTTTTAAGATAAAAAAAATCAAATTCGGTATATCATTTTTTGACATACTTGTAGATTGATTGTTTGATTTACCTATCTTCTATTACTTCCGGTTTAACCGGAAATTACTGCTAATTTAAACTTTTAAATGGCACCACCGGTAAATTTAATCTAATTTTAATAGAATGTAACATTTTAAATAAAATGACGCCTTACGTCAATTTTTGACACTTCGGCTGTCAAAAATGTATTTTTAAAATTCCAATCCAAACAAAACAATTTATTTTAAGTCAGTACTGCCGTCCAACAGAAAAACCACTGTATGCTATATGGATTATCATATACACATACGGTATTTTTTCGTTGGACGGCAGAGTAGCCATGAAAAAAATTAATTTAATCGTCTTTTGTTTCTTACGATTTTACGACTTCTTAGGGCGGAGTCAAAGTGTGCAAAATCCTATTTATGGTCATAACTCCTTTTTTCAAATGGAACAAGAGTGGCTCGTTAGCATATCGTAAAGGAGCAGTTTATTTCAAATTATTTAGTTCCACAGAGGCGGTCTTGCAAACTTTGATTCTGCCCTGAAAAGTCGTAAAAATTAAAAGACGAATAAATAAATTTTTCAATGGCCACATGAACTAAAATAAACTGTTTTAGCTGAATCATGACACTCTAGGTTAGAATTTAAAAAAATAAAAATTTGACAGCAAAAAACTTAAAAAAAGGCAGGTAAGGTGTCATTGTATTTAGAATGTCATATTCAATCAAAATGAGATAAAATATAACGGTGGTGTCAATTAAAATTTTAAAGGAGCAGTCATTTCCGGTTAAACCGGAAGTATTACAAAACAAGTGAATAGATTACGAAGCACTTCCATATCCATTTAAACAAATCGTTTTTTTTTTAATTACGGTTTTGTCCCTTGACCTTGTAAAAGAAAATTTTATTAACAGCGAACATCTATGTCACCTTTTGGTAACTATTTCCTTGATAATACTATTTAATCATCAATACTTTTTCTTCAGTAGTATAACTCATGGTTAATCTTTTCGCTCTACAATTTTTTGATAATAATAAAGCACTAAATTTTAAAATGACAACGTAATGTCACGCTAACTGGTATTTTTATTGTTGTTCATAAATATGAGGCGATCATAATGTAAAGATTTTTAAAAATAAATTAGCATGTAACTAGCAAACGGGTTAACCAAAAATCTAAAGTTTTTACCATGTACCGGTATACAATTTTTTTTGTAAATTGGCAAATATTGGCAAAAATTAATTTTTGCCCTATAAACCTTAAACCACTTCCTATATAACTAAGTTAAATAGAAGGCGGGAAAATGAGGGAGTAGAAACTTTTACTATATTGTGTTTTAGTAATCAATTATATTTTGACAAAATTCCACGATAAACTAAAAATGTAATAAAAATATACAACATGCATGTTGGTAACCATTTTTTTTTATTTAAAAGGACTTATTTCCAAGCAACGACTCCATATTTAAAATCAGTAAAAAAATTACTATAACACTACACAAATAAAATGTTTACAACAATTAATTTGTTTCTTTAGCTCTAGTCACCAGCCATTAAAAACTGTGCCGATATAAATATTTCTTCCTGACGTTTAGGGTGTTTTATAGCATTTTTTTGTGCAGAGATATAAAAGTGAGATATTTGGAAACTAAAAAAATTAATGACACAGATAATAATAGTTTTTTAATTTGCTCATACTAGCCAGATTTTTAAAATTTTGCCCATAGTGCGGCCGTTGTAGTTAACACCATGCTGACACCAATAACTATTACAACAATTTTGAGTGCTGTCACTATCTGATTAAGTCAATTTTTGACCAAAATGAGACAACCGCGCCACCTAATTGAAAAAGATTATGTGTTTTTACCATAAACTCATACAGGCATTAAAGTGGCCTAGTCACGATAAATTAAAGATTAAATTTATACCATAGTAAACAGCTTTTTGTAATGGTTTCGAACTGAAAAACGTGTTTACTGAAAACTGTAAAATTTGACTTAACCAGTTTATCCCCTGTGCCCTTCAATTACATAAGTTGGCTTGATTTAAAAATGACTTGTGACCTAATAAAATATTGCAAAGTTTTATTAAAAACATCGTATATCTTTAAAAACTAGAGATAATGAAATGAGTCAAAATTTTAAGACTACATGTTACTTTATCAAAAACTTGCCAATATTAAAAATAACAGCCCCTATATCTCCACAAGGTGTTTAAAACTTAGGTCAAAAACACACATTTATTCACCTGGTGAAAAATTCAGCACATTTCCAATTAAATTATCTATAAAATGGCAAAAAATTGTAAAAATCGGATAAAAACAAAAAGTTTATAAAGAATCAAACTTAGCAAAAATCCAGGGTGCCGGTTTTTTTCCGTTTATTAGTTTATAAATAAAAACCCTGTAAGCGTTCATAAATTCTGCCTGTTTGTTCGTTTGGCAAACGCTCGTCTACCTTCGGTTGCGATGATAACTTACTGCCTTTTCATATTATCGAAAGACGGAAATACGGGCGACGGAACAACCGCTATCGAAGCATATGGAGTCAAATGAAACCTTTCATATGCAGAGAACGTTGAAAGTCGGCAAACTCAAAGGCTTCGTATAATTTTTTATCTGTCTGTCCGTCAAAACCGGCTTAGTGTGTGAAGGCGCTTAGACTAGACTTACCCTGCAATGCCTCCACTCTCCATGTGATTGGCTAATGTCACGTCATCACTCCATACATCAAATTGCCATTTTCTAAGTCCTAATACGCCACACAATACGTTTCCTGTATGAATCCCAATTCTCATGTCGACGTTAAAACCTGTAGCTTCCCTTACGAACCTGCAACCAAATAAGAAAGAATTTTTTAAAAATTATTGATTTTGATTTTATATACATATACATGTATGATTTATAAAGTAAGCATTATACTAAAACTTTTTTTTAGGCTTTTTAAAATACTCTATTTTATATAAAAGTTAAAGTATAGTTTAAACTATACAGGATTTTTCTTAAATACATGCTAATATTTAAGGGGTGATTCTTGGACTCATTTGAAGAAAAAACTTTCTACGGACATATGTCCTAAACTTTTCAGATACAGAGTATTAAAATTAAAAGGAAAAAACATTGTTTTAAATATCCTAACCATTCTTTAACTTAATTTCATTTAATATGTCCAGTGGTGTCTTGTAAGGCAACTAAAGGAATATTTCCAACAAAAAAACGGTACGCCACTGACTGTGTAAATGTGTGTAAAATTTTTGTGCCTTCTTTAAATTAAGCAAAAAAAAGAATACTGCTTTTATGTCTCCCATTTTGTTCTGTATCTTGTTCAGTTTAATAAAAAATAATAAAATCACCTAGTTGCATATTTTAGACCATAAACGAAGCATCATTCATTTTTTAAAATTAGATTTAATAATTTTTATTAGCAATTATGTAACACAAAAATTATAAATACTTATCTTGTTTATATCCAGTATAACAGTTTTTAATAAAATAAGTGTTTTTGAAAATTTTAACTCTCTGTATCTCAACAGTTGAGACTTTTAGAGCATACGTCCCTATAAAGTTTTTACTAAAATGAGTCCAAGAATCACCCCCTTAAATATTAGCATGTATTTACGAAACACCCTGTATAAGCAGTTGTTATTTTTGGTTAGTAAAAAGGGTATACAGAATATGTCATACAATTTTAAACTATATGGAGAAAAGAAACCTTTATTTCAAAAAATTAAACCAAGTGTTAAATATAAATTTTATTTAGAATTAAAATCTAGGTCCATATACCAATACTCCCACTAGTCTAAGATTCTGCATATACAGGGTGATTCAAAAACATATGCCATTGCTTAAGGGGAGATTCCTAAGCCAAAAACAAGACAAAAATGTCATATGAACATGGGTCCGCAAATGCTTTGTTTCCAAGATACAGGGCGTTTAATTTTTATTGTTTATAATTTTTCTTTTTTTTGAATATTTTTAAAACTACGCCAGCGATTTGGCTAAAATTAGGGACATAAGGTACATTTATTAGTAGGCATATTTTGACTATAAGGAATTTGCTATATTTTTACCAGAGGCGTACTTGTGGGGTAGACACAAAATATTTTTAATTAAAACATGTACGCAACTGATTTTAATAAATTTTGATAGCGCAATTAAATACTTTACTAAATGCTAAAAAAACTTGTTCCTTAGCATTTTTTCGAATTTCGTTTGGTTTTCGGGATATTTTCGATTTTAGTACGGGCTGCAGCTACTGACCTCCACCTACGTTATGCTATAAAACATCAAAGAAGGCTTTGAAAAAAAAACAATTGATTTTAATTTGACGAATTGGCTATTGTATTACCACTATTGTTTTTATCATAAATTTTTGTGCTCATTAAAAATTCCTTTTATTAATTATAGTTCGTCAGAGTTACCAGATATGTTGTTAATTTATGGTGAAACCAGACAAAGTTCAAGAGAAGCTGTCAGACTCTATGCTGAGAGATACCCGCTACGAAGGGCCCCTAGTAAAATCATTTTTGAGTACATCGTAAGGCGTTTAAGAGAAACTGGCTCTATCACACCTGTAAAAGCAAATTCCAGGCGTTCAAGATTATGTCGTACAGTTCAAGCTGAAGAAGCAGTACCAAATTCGGTAGAACGTGATCCTAATATCAGTACCCGAATAATTTCCAATGAACTAAGAAGCATTTCTCAAGCTTCGGTAGTGCGAGTTTTGCAAGAACAACAAGTAAAACCATATCATTTTACAAGGGTACAAGAACTTTTACCCAGGAATTATGGCCCTAGACAGGTATTTTGCCAATGGTTTCTCAATCAGCTGCAAAATGACCAGCATTTTTCTAAATATGTACTTTTTACTAACGAGGCATCTTTCACACGAGGAGGCATTATAAACCCTATTTTTTTATTTATTTTGAAGCTATTTAATAAAATAGGTATGTTTAAATATTACAGAATGTATCAAAAAATTGTTATACATTTTCAAAATTTTAAATTAAAACAATTTCCCATGGCTTTATCTACAAAAAAAAAAGTGATATACTAGTATTGTCATGTAATGTAAAAATATAAATAAACAAAAATTGCCACTACAGTGTGTCCAAGATAAGGATACTAAGCATGGGAATCTCAGTACCTATTGAAGATACAGCTTAGGTTAAATTAGGAAAAAGTTGTAATTTTAAAAGCTTATTTACATGCCGTTTAAAAACTTTAAAAAATTTCATGACTTGCTGAGATATTTGGAAAAAACGAAAATTTGACTATATCGATTTTATTTTTGTCTGACTTTATTTGAAGAAAAACTAACACTTTTTATTGGCACTTTTTAGCTACTACATGACGGTACTTTTAGAATTTATATCCGACGTTTTGTTTTCAGGAAACCATCATCAACTTATTTTTTTATATGGCTCGAAAAAAAGTACACCCTGTATATGATCCCATTTTTATTACAAATTTAACGTGTCATATTTTAAATTTTAGTTAATTGCATTTTTTCTATTTTTTTAAAGGTATTTTTAAGTAGGCAATGCAAACAAATGCTTTGACGTCAATACCTCTTACCGTGTCTGTAACATAATTTAATATCATGATAAAATAGTAATTGTGGTTAATACCCTGTTTGTCGAGTTGTTTTTAGAGCAATTATTGTTCTTATTGTTACTGTTGTCTTTATTGTTTATTGGTAAATAGTTAATATCTATTTTGTTATTATCGTCGAATATGCCGGATGGCCATTATAGCCTTGGGAAAAGTTTAACATGCTAACGTGCTATATTTTGTGCCACAACAGCAGCAATGTATGTTTATACATATCCAGAAAGAAAACAGCCATGTAATTTCATTTTCTTACAGTTGACTTGAAATTTAAAAAGCCAGTTTTATCTCAAAAAAGGAATCTTCAGAAGACCCTCAAAATAATGTTTTACAAGCAGTTGTTGAGAACCCTGAGGTATCAACTTGGCAAATTAAACAAAATGTAGAAGTAGCCAAATCCACAGCTCAATTTCTTTTGCGTAAAAATAGATATTACCCTATAAATTTAAGATTTGCCAAGGACTTAAACCGGGAGATTTCGAACGGCGCCGATATTTTTGCGTGTGGTATTACACGCACGTGTGAGGAAAATTTAAATTTCTCAAAAAAAAAAAATATGGTCCGACAAAAGTATGGTCACTAATTATGGTATCTTTAACCGTCGCAAAACGCATAACTAGGCTCGACAAAATGCGCGTGTCAAAAAATATAAAACATCAAGAACGTTTTGGGTTTAATATGTGGTGTGGAATTTTAGGAACTAAAATACTAGGTTCGTTTATTAACCCAAATTTATTTACTGCAGAAATAATACCTTCATTTATTTTTGCGACACAAAATGTAGCACGTTACCATGTCAAACTATTCTTCATGGCTATAATGGCCATCCGGCATATTCGATCATAATAATACAATAGATATTATCTATTCACCAATAAACAATAATAAAGACAATAGTAACAATAAGAACAATTGCTCTAAAAACAAGAACTTGACAAACATGGTAATTACGATAATTACTATTTTATCATGACATTGATTTATGTTACAGACTCGGTAACAGGTATTAACGTTAAAGCATTTGTTTGCAAGGCCTACTTAAAAATACCTTTAAAAAATAGAAAAAATGCATTTTTATTTAAACTAAAATTAATAATATGGCATGTGATACATCGTTAAATTTGTAATAAAAAATGGGATCAGATACAGGGTGTACTTTTTTTCGAGCCATATAAACAAATAAAGTTGATGATGATTCCTTGAAAGCGAAACCTCGGATATAAAATCTAAAAATACCACCACGTAGTAACTAAAAAGTGCCGATAAAAAGTGATATTAGTTTTTATATCACTTCAAATAAAGTAAAAAATCCATATAGTCAAATTTCCTTTTTGCTAAATATCATAGCAAGCAAGTTTTTAAACGGCATGTAAATAAGCTTTAAAAAACACAATTTTCTCTAATTTAACCTAAGTTGTATCTCCAACAGTTACTGAGATTCCCATGCTTAGGATCCTTATCTTGGACACACTGTATATAGGGTGTGGTTAAAATTTAAAGGTTATTTTTTAAATTTAAATATAGCCTTTACAACCCTGTAGCCATACCTTCGTTTAAATACTATATTAAATAAAAAATAGTTTTTATTCGGTAAAGGTGAAGATCGCTTCCTATTCGGATCTAAGACTAGATTTTTTTAGGTCCTGACCAATAGTATTTTAAAAATAATCCCTAAATTGTGCGAGCATATTAATACACTTGTTTCTAAAAAAATGTAAAAGAGCAAACGGTTGCGTTATCGAACCGTCAATTTCAAGAAAAAACAGATAGATAGATGGATAGATAGATAATAGTTTAAGGGATAAAAAGGGTTGTATACCTTTTTACGGATTTACATATTTGTATACAATAGGTTTGTTCCAGCAGAATGTTGGAAACATGTTAGCAACAATCGTAAAACGCAGAAATTGTGACATACATTAGTCAGAAATGTTGGCAACAGTTTTCTACCGGAACGAAAAATAAACAAGGCGTGCATACTGCTTAAACGTCAATACAAGAAAAGTTATGTTAACAATTTGTCAGTAATGTTTGAAGAAAGTGTGCAAACTTTTCAAACAGTTTCCAACATGTTTCCAACATCTTAAAACTACTGCTGGAACAACAAACAATTGTATAATGTTAGAAACATGGCACTGCTGGAACGACAAATTTTCTGACAGCCTGCTGGAACAAACCTAATATGTCCAGTGATGGACTTTACAATGGAACAAATGGACCAACAATTTAAATGTTTAATAAAGTCGTGTATGGCTACTGCTTTTAATTCATAAAAAAAACTAGATTCATGTTCAGATATTTGTTTTGTTTTATAGAGGGGCTTTAAAAAGTACAAAAATAGATAAATGGTCCAAGAGAAAACTGCCTTTGTTTTAAATATTTCATCAAAATGTCAAATTTTTATTAAATAAGAAACCCATATCTGAAATTTTACATGAAATAAACATTTTTAGTTTCATATTTTTATTTATTTATGTTTTAAATTTTTTACTTAATTTTGACATTTTTGTATTTAAATATACTTAAAAAAAACTTTGACATTCAATAAATTGTTTATTAAAACTAGGTAAATTTCGTAAAAAGATGTAAATTATAATTTAAAAAATATGATCCCGAAAAAAAAACTGTTTATTTCATGTGAAATTTAAGATATAAAATCCTTATTTTATTTTAAAATCCTTTTTAATTTGAAATTTTGCGAAATTAATAAAAATAATGGCAGTTTTCTCTAGGTTCTTTTTCACATTTTTATACTTTTTGGTGTCCCTGTACAAAACAAAACAAATTTATCCACGTCAATCTTGTTTTGTTAAAAAGTAAAAGCAGTTGCCATAGATGACTTTCTTAAATATTTAAATTTTTAAATAATAATGGACTGGCTGTGTGCACGTAGGTAAATAGGAAATCAAAGAAATGTTTTGCATTTCGTGCAAATATTTATTTTTAATTAAATAGCGTAGCACAGCGCTTTTGGCCTAGGGCCATTATCGGTGCTTACCTGAAAGTATATTAATATCAATTATAATATATTAAAATTTACCTTCTTTCAGGTAAGCACTGATGATGGCCCGAGACCGAAAGCGCTATGCTACGCTATTTTAATTAAAAATCCACAAAATACAAAATATTCCTTTAATTTCCTATTTAAATTTTTGACCTATTTGTTCTATTGTACAGTGCGTCCAATCTAATTTGTCCACATTTTAAAGGGCTGTAACTTTTTATTTCTCCACTTAAAAATAATTCAAAAATCAAAATGTAAAGTGAATTATTAAGTTTTTTTCTGTTGTAAAGAGTTTTCAAAATAATTTCATTACCAGATGGTATTGACATAACCTACTTTTTTTAAATGGGAAAACCTGTATTATATACCACCAATAAAAAGATCTTTTAAAGAGCTTTACAAAAATACCACATTTGATATATCTATCTTTAATAGTGTGCAAAATATGATCATTTAAATCTAAAAAATTTTATATGGAATTTTCACTATACCTTCCTACAGGACTAAGCTTAGAATATAGATATAATGGAAATTATATCTATTATTTTTCAGATTTAAATGGTCATATTTCCGAAATTATTAAAGATAGATATATTTAATGTGGTAGTTTTGTAAAGTTTTTTAAAAGACCTTTTAAATGGTGGTATAATATACAGGGTGTTCCATGTAAAAAAAACTAAAGTATGTCCAAGGTTAGTTTATACTTATAAGGTTGCGACACATCCTCAACTTTTAGGCGGTTCGAGGTCGGGGACGCAAGAAAGGGCACTCCACGGAGAAAAGTTGGCAAGACTGGGTAAAATCAAAGCTGATGATCAATCCAGTGGCGTCTAAATTTGCGGATTTCATTTTGCATTGTTTTGGAAGTGATATTTGTTGAAAGATGTAATTCCAAATGTTTTTTATTTAAAGTAAAAGAATTTACAACTTAATAATAATTAAAAACTGTTGTGTAAACGGTTGTTCTACTAATACAATAAACTGTATATCTCCGTATACTGAACAAAATGGCCGAAAAATGGGAGATCTGACGTCATAACACGTCAAAGCAATATGGCCGAATGTCCGACCCTATATAGACCGACTTTGGTTATGTAAATATATTCTGTTAATAAAATTGTTTTGCAAAATCTTCATAACAAAAAAACTTGATAATTCACTAAACACTTTAGTTTTTAATTCTTTTTTTAAGTTAAGAAATAAAAAGTTATAGCCATTTAAAATGTGGACAGGTTAGATTGGACGCACTGTATAGTCCATCCGTAGACATACTGTCTAATATTTGTGTTTGTTTATCATTATCTTACCCCTTAACACTAATTTCTTAATACGCCACTGGTTGACCCTACACAATTTTTCATATCAACACATTTGTACTATAAAAGTGTATCTTCAATTTCTTTATTCCATTTAAAATATATTTTCAGGAGCCGTAAAAGTTTTTATGTTTGCAATAAAATCACTAAAATGACGTATAAGCTTAATATCAAAAGGAAACTCCTTATCCACCTTGGAAGGAAACGGTTATGTCTATGACATAATAAGGGCTCAAAAGGGTCAAAGTGTTTCAACAAAGAGACATGGGGCCGGTAATGACAGTATTTCCAGACAATGGAGAATGTGCGTAATATTTAAAGTTTAGCCCTCATAGTTTGCTAAAGGATATAAATTATATAGGGTGTTTCCTAATTGCGGTAGGAACATTTAAGAGCGTATTCCCAAACTATTTTTTTAAAGTTTATATAAACATGAATCCTCAAATTTTAAGTTCTTAAGATACAGGGTGTTAAACATTTCAAAATCCTAAATATTTCTAAAACACTTTTTTAAATTTGTTAGAGTATATAAAATCGTGAATTAATTAAGCATTTGTTGTCGGTATTACGTAATTGCTAATAAAAAGTTATAAGACTTAATGTTAAAAAAAAATGCCCCAATGTTACTTGTATGATCCACGATTATGAAGTTAAGCGTTTTTTTTTGGAAAACTAAGCAAGCTACTGAAAATATAAGGACACAAAAAAGAGGTATATTTTTAGGTGTTTAATCCGAAAAAAATTTGCAAAGTTGTAAAAAGTCAGTGGGATACATTTTTTGTCAATTATATTAGCTAATAAGATGCTTCCCACGCCGCCACTGGTTTTTAAATTAAAATTAGTTTAGGGATAAATTAACTTTTTGTTTTAACAAATACCACAGCCAAATTTTATTAAAATTGAAAGGGGCCTATTTAGGATATTATTAAAAATCCATTTAAACACTCTGTTTTTTAGAAACAAAGCATTTTCGGACCTGTTTATAATTTTTCTTTTAATCAAATTGGCTCAAGAGTACACTCTTAAATTTTCTTACTGCAATTAGGAAACACCCTGTATAAAAAAATGGGTACGGTTTTATTGTACTAATAGCTAAAAATAATTTGGTAAGTCCTAGCTACCCATCAATTTGCGAATTGATCTGACAAATAATAAAATCGTTGGGCGAAGCGTATATTTATAGTAAATATTATGATAGAAATTTTACGTGCTAAACGATTTTATTATTTGTTTGATGAATACCCTAAATTAATGGAAAGATTGGTGCGATCTGGTAGCTAGGGTTTAACAAATTATTTTTTAGCTTTTAGAACAATAAAATCGTTAAAGCATATTTTTTAATATATAAATTATTTTCAAGTTTTTAGTTTAGTTGTTAGTTAATACTTCTTATTCTATTGAGTTTATTTAATGCCTTACTATAAATAACCAGAACTAAACAACGATTTTGTTTGATTAGTACCCCCAGATTGATGAGAAGATTGTTACCATCCGGTAGCTAGAACTTACCAAGCTATTTATAGAACCGTATAACATTTAAAAAAACTTCTTTTTATTTTTTTTGTTTTTAGTTTCGTGGTTGTATTTAATTCAGAATTATCTCCATTCTACTAATTAAGCCCTTCCATTAGATACCCATATTGTGTTGTGAAAAATATGTTATTCGCCATTTTGTGGCGGCGGTCATCTTGGATTTTAATTTTTTCATAGCTCTATTCTACAAATCAAGCAAGCCCTTTCATTTAATACCCATATTAAGGTAGTTGTGGAAGAAACATCTAACCCGTCATGTTCTGTCTATCTTGGATTTAAATGTTTTCATAGTGGGTTCTATTCTACCAATCAAGCTCTTTCATTTGGTACCCATATTAAGGTTGTTGTGAAGTAATATCTAATCCGCTAATTTGTATTGGCAGCAATCTTGGATTAAGAATATAATACAAAAGGGGTGAAGTGAAGGACTTTTAATATCCTCACTCATAGGCGCCGGGAGGGGGTGCAAGGCGGTGCACTTGCAAACATAGTATTGATTTTAGGTATTTTAAGATGTTTTGCACCCCTGGCTATTGGTAAAGAAGCAAAGGAGAGGTTAAATCTGGTCATTGTTAAATTTTTATCTTTTTTCAGAAGAAGAAGTCATCCTGCCGGCGCCCATATCCTTACTGTATAGAATACATGAATCTAATGTGACAACTTCCTATTTTTTTTTCTAAATTCGTTTTACAAAGATAGATTCCTTTAGAGGGAGCTTTAAACATCGGTTTTTCTTGAATATTTTTTTAAGTACTTGGTATAATAATAATAGTAATTTATGTAACAAGTGCATAAAGTGATACTTTTTTCGAATGGAAAGTTTGACAGCACGAGCCGTTAGGTGAGTACGGCAATCCCACGAGTAAAAAAACACTTTATGCATGTGTTACATACTACATTTTTGTCACGACCTTATAAAAATTTCCTAAAGTACCATTTTATACATGTTTTATTTATCTAACCTTATTAATTTTAATTTTTGCAGCAAAGCCATTATATTGCAACGAAAAATCATAGCCTCTTTATTTTTAAAGAGACAATTATCCTTTATAAATGTGCATTTATTATTTAATTTAAGAAAATTGTATGTACTTACTTTTTGTAGAAATATTACTAAAACAGTATAAATTCCTTTTCAATTTCTTAGTCATCCAAATTCATTATCACTATTAGTTTTTAATAATTTCTAATAAATTAAATTGCAAACTGTCAAATTTTAAAACTAGTGACACATGAACTAAAAGAAATAATGACGAAATCAAAGGTAACTTGACCGTTTGCTTCAGTTAATGTCGCGCTTACTGCTACATTGCATAAATTGATATTTAGGGTAATGTAGTAGGCATTGAAACAAAACACTAATTTAATGTGTAAAAAGCTTCGAAGTGTTAAAAAAGTTACTTTTTTTAACACTTTATGTATTGTACTAGAAGGGTGTACTTTAACTTTATGTTAACGATAAAATAAACTACATTTTTTTTAACGGTCGTGAAAATTTTTATTATGATAAATACAGTGCCTCTCAGGAACCCCACTTTTAACTTTTAAATTTTGTGTTTTTTTTTACAAAAATTAAACAACTTTAGTAAAACAACGTATATACACGTCAAACTAAGAGTTGGGCACCATTTAAAAAAATGGAAATGTGGCTCTTATGCCATATCATTTTAAAGCTCCTGATGGGTAGTTTATAACTCTTGAATATAAAGGTGCAAGAACTCGTGAGCGGCAGACCTTCGTTATTTTGTAAAAGTTAAAAGATTGTCAGTGCATGCCCCTCACCTAGGTAGAACGTATGGTAGACTATAAATTTTGACTTATATTGACTTTGGCAGGTACCAGGTACCAAAGGATAATTGAAGCATAACTTTCGTCATTTTGTAATACCTGAACTTTATATAGGGTACCTATTAGAAGATATTTTCCCAGTCGCCAAACATTTTTGATAGTTCCAACTCCTTGTCAAACAAAAATTTTGGGGTGGCCAAATGGTCTGAGGGAGTTTAATAGTTCTGTTATGAAACAAGCTATGACAAAAAGACTTATATAAGAATTGTAGGGTTTCCGAATAGGCATGTCTTAAAAGTATTTTGATGAATACAGAGTGTCCCAATAAACAATTTTTTAGGAATACCACTTTGAAAATATTTTTTTGCAATAAATCGTTAAAAAGCTTAAAAAAGTTTTTAAAAAATGTCATAGCCAACCATGGTCTTCATTTAAAAAATGCAATGTCGTAGCTCAACTTAGACTACTACATTAAACATCGATATTATAGGGAAAAATATTACACTTTTTAATTAAAAAGATAATTATCTACCAGTTTTCTAATTATACTTTTTTTCTATTCCGAATATTAACTAAGTTACATAGTAAACAAATTACTGGGATTTTTTTTTAATATCTAGTAAGCCATAATTTTTTGGGCGAAACAAAAGTAAAAGCTCCTAAAACTATAATTCTTTCCCCGTTTAACCATCTCTGTAGCTGCAGCAGTTTGTGAGATCCCTGTTCTAAACAACGAAAAAGGACTCACCCTGTATAAGTAATTTTTTTCCAACTATTGCTGTCAAAAGAATTTTGTCGTGTGATTTTTGAGCCGGAAAAGGGTCATATAAACTTAAAGATGTCTTGTATCAAAGAAAGAAAAATAAAAGACAACCACTTTGACGTTTCAAAGGCCTAGTTAGTATAAGGCCTGAAAGGGCGATATATAAGTCTAAAGCAATAAAGTTTTATTGTGTAAAAACCCAGTAAAATATTTTTGGAATAAACGAATTTGGTAGCGCCATGGCTTCTGTGATTAAAGTAATTGAAAGTAAAGCAATTTTATGAAAAAAGGGGTAAAGAAAATAAAAAGAATGGATTTCTAAGAGGTGCAAATCAAATATTGTGTGCCAATTTGTAATATGGTAAACTGTTAGTTTTCTATTCAAGTTTAATAACAAATATCTCGAAAACAATTCAGATTCGTAATCACCGCCCCAAAAACCCCCGTATTCCAATAATCATCAAAATTTGCGTGGTGTCCGATAAGTAAATAACTTCTCAATTTATAGTTTATCTCCCAATGTTCTACTTCTGTTTAGTTTCAAATGCCAAAGTCGCGATGATCTAAGACGACATTTGTAAAAACAAGAGCATATTTTGATAGGGTGATTACTTTTCCGCCATCTGTTTTATTTAAAAGACACTACGTTTCATTCGATAAGTATCTCAAGCCGTCTTCAAATAAAAACAGTTTTTAAACAATCACAGTTTATGTTAGTTATTTAAATCTTACCTTATAGCCTCAATCATTTGAAGTCCCATATTAACACAATTATAAGCGTGATTTGGCCTTGATATCGGAAGACCGGAAACACAGTAGTAACAGTCGCCCAGAATTTTTATTCTCATGCACTGATTGTCCTAAAATTAAAAATTGTTGTTTTTAGTTATAACAATAATATACATAAACTTTAACATTGACGTATGTTTTTAAATTTAAAATACTTGAAGCATTCCAGTTCATCTTGTGATTGTTATCGAATGGTGTTGACAAATTTGTGATTTATAAAATTCTGTGTTGTTGATGTATGTTCTGTATTCTTTTAAGCGTTTCTATGGGTGAAACTTGTACACCATTAGCCAAACGCATAAAAGGACACAGAACATACATCAAAACACACAGAATTTTATAAATCCTAAATTTGTCAACACGCATTTGATAACAATCACAGGATAAAGTGGAATGTTTCCAGTATTTTGGCAAAGAAAACGTGTTGTAAAACACTTAAAATTAAAGAAAGTACGTAGGTACAGTGCGACCAATCTAACTTGTCCACATTTAAAATGGATGTAACTTTTTTATTTCTGAATATAAAAATATTATTCAAAAATCAAAATATACAGTGAATTATCAAGTTTTTTTCTGTTGTAAAGAGTTTACAAAATAATTTCATTAACAGAATATATTAACATTACTAACTTTTGTTAAATGGAACACCCCGTATATGATACCACCATTAAAAAGGTCTTTTAAAGATCTTTACAAAAATACCACATTTAATATATTAATTTTTAATACTTTCGGAAATGTGACCATTTAAATTCCAACAATAATAGATATAATTTCCATTATATCTATAGTCTAAGCTTAGTCCTGTAGGTAGGTATAGTAAAAATTCCATATAATATTTTTCAGATTTAAAGGACCACATTTCCGAAACTATTAAAGATAGATATATCAAAATCAGTATTTTTGTAAAGCTCTTTAAAAGACCTTTTAGTGGTGCTATAATATCGGGTATCCCATTAAGAAAAAGTGAGTTATGTCAATATATCCTGTTAATAAAATTATTTTGTGTATTCTTCATAACAGAAAAAAAACTTAATAATTCACTGTACAAGTTGATTTTTGGATAATTTTTTAAGTTAAGAAATAAAAGTTATAGACATTTACAATGTGGACAAGTTAGATTGGACGCATTGTACATACTATTAAATAAATATAACTGTGTAGCATCAATATTAGTTAATTTAAATAACACATGGTTATCTTTGCTTGATACTAAGGTACTAAGGTATCTTCAGGAAAACCTAAAATCAACTAAGTTATTTAGGAGGTGTCTATATAATACGTGAGGCATTTAGGGGGAAAGGGTTAACTTGAATCTCACCCAATCTCACCGTGGGGGAAGTGGGAAGGGGGTCTATGCAAATATCTCGTAATTTTTATCCCCTAAAAATAAGAAAAAGTGGTCCCCTTTTTACCCTCTCATCAATATTTCGTAAGATTGGGTGATGACGGTGGGGGGTAACGAAAATCTCTCCAAGGGTGAGGGAGGTCCAAAAATGGAAAAAAACTCCTTACATAATTCATTTACCTTTTTTGTATTATTAAAAATGGATCCACCAGATATTTATGTCACTCATGACACGAAGGTCAAAAGATTTTCAGAATTTTTAAAGATTAAAGCTTAAATTGTAAACTTTTAAACCAAAATTTTAGTTCTGGTTGATTTTTATTTAATTTTTCTTGACAAAGGTGGCAGACCTTCTACTGAAACGACAATTTTTAGTTTCTTAATTTAATTTTTTTTTTTTTGAAGGGTTTTTGTGTCAGGAAAAGCGGTCCCATTTGGCGTTTATCCAACTAAATACCAGCTTCTTTGGGCGTTAATTTTTTTTTTACTTTTTACTATAAGTATATCACACTATATGCTAGGCAACAGTATTTCTAGTTCTGCTATTAAATTGTTTTGCAATCGGTATACTATACCTTATTATAATTTTTATTTTTATAAAAAAATTATTTCCCAAATGCGCAAATTTAACATAGTTTTTTTTTATTTTACCCTTATTTAATATTTTTACGGCCGTAAATGTTAAAATAATGTTTGCCTAGCTGTCTAGTAAATAAAAACTAAAACAAGTTGTTAAATACACTCGACACGTACTCTGCCGGACGCTGGCTATTCAGTGAAGTTATAATACATTTTTAAAAGCGGCAGCGCTACCTTGCTATTTTAATTTTAATTTTTTGTCACTTACATCATAAAATTTCATTAAAAGTTTAACCAAGTAATTACATTTTTACCAACGTAAATCGAAAGTTTTTACATTTTCACTTTGTGTGCCAGGCAACAGGTAATCATTTTTGGTTATAATTTATACTTTATGGCTAACAGAAAAAATATTAATTAAAAAAAAAAGCGGCAAAGAAAATATAAGAAAACAGCCTAAAATTTAAATTTTGTCATTACGACATAAAAAACATTTTTTTTAATAAATTAAATTTATTTATTTTTGTAGTTAAAGAATGTTTTGGCTAGGAAAAAAAATGAAAATTGACATTGACGATAAATATAATTCTAAACTTTTAAATAGGTTTAAAATACAATTAAAAAATATTTATCTGTTAATAGATTCTGCAAAGTGCACTTTTGTCAAACTGGCCTGCAGCTCATCAAATTTTGGATGCATATGGAATTTTGCATGATTTTGTATTAACACAGTAATAATCATAGTTTAATTTTGAAGTGTAGTATTAATTTTAAGAGTAATACTAGTTCTTCTGTGCTATACCTTACATAAGGGATTTGCATTAGGATTAAATTTTAAAAATTAAAACACTGCATAACCACTCGTTTAAGTATTTAATATTCTATATTATTTTTTTTATTTTTTTTTATTTAATGACTGATTATACCGGGTGACAACGAAACTACTATCCAACATTTTATTTCCTTTGGTGAAAACGTATACTTTTAAATTAAGGGATGGTATAATGTGTCACCAGATGTCAATTATAAATATACAGGGTGTCCTAATGGAAACTGCTGGCGCGCTTGTGGCTACACCGGTTGTATCGGCAAGCGTCGATCAACGGAGTTAAGCAGTGAAGTGCGCGCCCATAACTTGGATGGGTGACCGGCATTGTGGGTTTTGGGCAGCGGCACGCGGTGTTCTGCTCGGGGGTGAACAAACGGACCGAGCAACAACCATCCAAGTTATGGAATAAATGGGAAGGAGTAGGGGTCAAGGTACAATAAGCCTTCAGGCTGCAGTGCACCACCTACGGGGGCGGTCGTCGGGCCTGGGTGGGATGACCCCGAAAGGGCAAAAAAAAAACGGAAACTGCTGCGATCGATTTTTTTAAAAGTTGGCTTTGAAACATTTTGAAAATTTGGTAGCATCATAAAGTCAGTAGGGGACATTCAACTTAAATATTTTGACAGTGCTACCACTTTTGGGTATACCGGAAGTTAATGTCATCTTCTTTATTTTAAATAGTTTTTTAAATTATTAATTTTTAGACTTTGCCTAAAATTCTAAACATAAATTATGTATTATGTTTTATTCCTAAGTCCAACCGTGTTTAACCTATTTATAATTTTATGACAAAAATGACGTTTGCAAGCCTTAACTATTAGTTTCTTCCAAATAAAAACCTTTATTATAAGTTGGGGTTGGGTTTCTCAAAGAGAGAAAAGCACTCTGGTAGACTGTAGTGATATTTTCACAATTAGTAAATACAGAGTGGTCAAAAATAATAATTAGAAATTATTACTAAAAACCTTAAAAATCAAATTTTTTAAATGGGAACGACTATCTTTTTACCTTAATCTATTAAGCATCAAAAATAAGGATAAGTTTGTAAAAGGATGTCTATTCTAAAAATTTTCTAAATATTAAAAATTACATATTTTTCTATTCTAACAATGCTTTTAAATACGACTTAGTTTGGCTTCTAGTTGGCCTTGACAACAAAATGCGGCGTCATTACCAACTACATCGTACCTACCCGTACTTTAATGCATTGTTAGAACAGATAAATAATAAATCGTTAATAATTAAATCTATAAATTTTTAGAATGGACATACTTTTAACAACTTATTCTTATTTTTAATGCTTAATTTGATAAGGTAAAAAAGGTGAGGGTTTCCATTAAAAAAAAGACTTTTAAGGTTTTTGTCGTAATAATATTTAGCGAATTATTTTATATTTTTGTGATTTAATAATTGTAAAAATACCAATAAAGTCTACTAAAACAGTTCTTTCTCTACAAGCAACCCAACCCTAATCCTTATTAAAGGCTTTAGTTCAGAACAAGTTGATGGTTATGTAATGGCTTGCAAACGTCATTTTTGACATAAAATTTAAAATAAGTAAAAAACGGTTGAACATTATACATAAATTATGTTTAGAGTTTTACGCAGAATCTAAAAAGTAAATAATATATATCGGATGTTTCATTTAAAATAAGGAAGTTGACATTAACTACCAGTATACCCGGAAGTGGTAGAGCTGTTAAAATATTTTAGTTGTATGTTCCCCACCGATTTTATAATGTTACTAAATTTTTAAAATTTTCCCAAGCCTACTTTTCGAGAAATCGATCGCAGTGGTTCCCGGTGGTACACAATGTATTAGCACCTGCCTATTACTTTCGCTTTAACCGGGAATGATATTAACTTCTATATTTAAATGAAATACCCTGTATACTTTTTTAGACTTAATTCCTGATATAAAGTCTATTTTACATACATAACCTATATTTTTTGGTTTAAAAAAAAATGAAGTTTAAAAATAATGGATGGTAATCAAACTACTCTTGAAGCTAATATCTAAAGATAGTATCTTAATGAATAAAATTAATCAACTTACTATTTTGTGTTTTACACACTCATATTGGAAAGTTAAAAAACTACCAATGCAGAGTTATTCCTGGATAACCCAGAGTAAGGAGGCAATTTATAGTGACAAAACGTTACCTTACTTTCAATTAAGTTATTCTGCTTTAGAATGCACACCTAAAGTTATTATTCGTAACCCTAATAGTAAAAATAATATTATTATAAAACAAGATTTTTTAGAACAACAAACCAATACTTGGGTAAACTATGAACAGATTTTTACGGATGGATCCGTTCTAGACAAAAAAACAGGCTGTGCTTTTTATCATAAAAATAAGAACATAATAAAAAATTTAAACTACCAGACGGTGCTTCCATATATTCGGCTGAGCTCTGGGCAATCTTAGAATCACTTAGATATTGTTTAGAGTATGCAGAGAATAGTAGATTTGTAATATTCTCCGACAGTAAAAGCTCATTAACAAAAATCGCAACTTGTTGCAATGTTGCACCTGACAATCATCTTCTTAGCTCTATATTAAATATGTGCGCAGAACTAATTAACAACTATAAGAATATATATTTTGTTTGGGTTAAAGCTCATGTAGGCATAAATGAAAATGAGCTTGTTGACAAAGCAGCCAAAGAAGCCACAATTATTCAAATTTAAAACTTCCTTATTCAGACATGATCTGTCAAGCAAGAGCAAAAATGAGGGATGGATGGCAGGTGCAATATTTAAATTCTGAAAAGGGGTTAAGATATAAGGCTAATTTTCCAAACCTAAGTAAAAATCTTGGTTCCGCAGAGAGTCAAATAAAAATTTTATTAAAGTTATATCACGTATTAGGAGTTTTCATGCATTGGTGCCAAAGCATATGAAACGAATAGGCCTTCAAAATGAAGAACATTGCGAATGTGGTGAATCAGGAGACCTAGAGCATTATATCTTAACCTGCCCCAGATTCAAAACTCATAGAGATACATTGTTTACAAATATAATATCTCACATAGAGCTTCCTTGTAATTTAAATACACTTATATCAAAAAATAATGTAGATGTTTATAAAAGTATATACCAATTTATAATTAAATCAAAACTTAAATTGTAAGAGAGTCAACAATTGTTTATTATGTATATATAAAAAAACAGAATAAAGATAATAATAATAATAATAATAATAATAAAAAATTATTAAAAAAAAACAAACTTGGTAATTAAAAAAAAATACTTAAAATAAAAGCAATATATTTATGTAAGAAAAAAAAATACTTGAAAGTTAAAAAAAAATAACAAAAAAAAATCAAGTAGAAAAAAAAACGTTTAAAAAAATAAATGTTGGATAAAATAAAGAAATAAAAAGAATAAAATAATAAATTACAAAATATTATAATGTTAGAAAATAAATTTTAGACCAAAGTTGTGTAATGAATTTTAACAATATCTATGTTAAGCACAGAAAATACGGAAAAATGGATAAATTATTGACAAAGAAAGAGAAATGCTGGCTATTTGGTTTCATACCAGTGCCATAAAACCCAACCACACACACACACACACACACACACACAATTGTTTGGGTACACGCCAAAAAATTAATAACTTAAAATCGATAAATTGAATAAAAATAATAAAAAATAAAATTAACTATTATTAAGGTTTTAAATTTTAAATTTTTTACCTTTTTATATTATTCTGAGAATTCTAAGACATTAAATTATTTATTATTTTTATTCAATTTATCTTGACAACGGTGGTAGACTTGCCACCAAAACGTCGATTTTTAGTTATCTTTTTACTAGTTTTTTTTTGGTTTTTGGTACTTTAAATTTAATTTTCTGGCGTGTACCCAAACAATTAACATACATTATTTTTAAATATAATTTTTTCCAAAACCAAATAATATAGGTTATGTAAGTAAAATATATTTTATATTAGGAAGTACCCAAACAATTACCATCCATTAAATGAATCCGCCGAACTACAGAACATATTTTCAATTGACGTTTAAAAATGTCCAAACAGCCGCACAATATGCCGTTTTATTAAAAAACAAATGAACTAATTTAAAATGACTATATTAATTTTTTATAAGTCTCCATCTTCTAAGGCCACCATAAAACTACTTTTGGTTTTACCGGAAGTTTTGTAAATTTTGAGCTTCTAAATATAATAACCCTAAAAGTTTTAATGGAACACCCTATATATTATTTAGGATTTACATTCTACAAATTATTTCTGACATTAAACCTGTTATAATATATCCATGGCTTAGTTTTTTAGTTTTAAAGAAAATAACGTTTGAAATGTTTGCAACGCAACGATATTCATGAATCTGCTTAATTTGCGGTAGCCTGATGTTTTTAAAAGCCATTTTTTTTCCTTAAACCAAAATAGATAAGTTATGAGGATAATATAGGTTTTCATCGGGAATAACATGCAGATTTAAAATCCAAAAAATATATAGGGTGTTTCATTAAAATTATTAGGGTTATCATATTTAAAACCTCAAATTTTACACCACTTCCGGCAAAACTGGAAGTAGTTTTTATTAGCCTTGAAAGTTAGAGACTTTTAAAATATTTAATCTAGGCATTTTTAATTTTTGTGATGTTTATTTGTTATTTCATAAAACTGCATATTGTGCGATGGTTTGGAAATTTTCCAACGCCATTTTTACCAGAACCAAAAAAGATAGGTTATGTATGTATATTAGATTTCATATTAGGAAAAATTTGTAAAATTCCAATCTTAAAAAACGATTTTTAAATTTTTAATTGATTTTAAATATTTTAATATATTAGCAATATCGTATCATATACCTTCAAATTGTTATTATAAATAAAATGTATATCAGAAAAAGTATTATTGGTAAATTATTATTTTATCTAAGAAAAGCTTTATAACTCACTAAAAATTTATTTATTTATTACTTTTTTCAACATTATTCATTGTTAAATAATTTTTATTAACACACTTTACCGGCTTACCGAATAAAAATTAATACGTTTTGGTGGTATAATTGACACGCATAAAAAAGGCCCATTATAATTAAAATACACATAATAAAGTATATTTATACAGTATCCGTTTAATATTTTAATTTTTTTCTTATAAGAATATGTCCGTACAAAATTTAAATGTCTTAAAAATGTTAATACTTTTTAAATTTTTAGGTTTAATTAACTAAAAGAAATACTAACCTTGGTTTAAATGTACTACGTTATTTTAAAACTATATACTAACCACATGGTAAATCAAATATTAACCGATTTTCCATGTCAGTTATAAGCCCCTATCAAACCAATGTAATTTATCTGCTTTATACTACCCTTCAGAACATTAAATCCTTATTGGTTTAGAAAGCTACATAAATGCCTTAATAGCTCTAAGAAGTATAGCCATTTAAAAAGAAATATTACACAAGTTGTTATATGATGGAAATAGGGTTTTATTGAACGGCAATAAATAATTTTATTATAATAGATACGGTTATACAAAACATATTAAGTTAAAACATAATTTATCGAGGTCTAGCATAATAAACTTTTTTTTTTTTTATTAGTGTAAGCCTCTCATAGGTATTCTTTATACACTGCATGTTTAATGCCCTTCCTCCTTATATTAAAAAAAATAATAATTTTATATTATATTTTAAGTAGATGGACATCTGCTTCAGGCCAAACGTATAATCAAAAATTAAGCGTCGTTTTGTGCGGTAACTGGTCAAAGTCGGTCTATATAAGGTCACGACATTCGGCCATATTTCTTTAACGTGTTATGACGTCACATCTCCCATTTTTCGACCATGTTGTTCAGTGCCGGAGATATACAGTTTATTGTATTATTAGAACAACCATTCACACAACAGTTTTTAATTATTAATAAGTTGTAAATTCTTTTACTTTAAATAAAAAAACATTTGGAATTACATCTCTCAACAAATATCACATCCAAAACAATGCAAAATGAAATGCGCAAATTCTAGACGCCACTGGATTGATCATCAGCTTTGATTTTACCCAGTCTTGCCAACTTTTCTCCGTGGAGTGCCCTTCCTTGCGTCCCCGACCTCAAACCGCCTAAAAGTTGAGGATATGTCGCAACCTTATAAATATAAACTGACCTTGGTAACTGGTGAGAAAACAAATTAACAAAGGGTATAAAAATGCATCATTATCACAAAATAATGTAACTTGCACGTACCTAGTTTTTTTATGTCAATAACTTAGTATCATCATAAATATTTATACATACACTGTTAATATTTGTGTCATAAAATCTTAAAGGGCAATTACTAACAACAAAAAACAAAAAAAAAATCCCATCGATTTTGCACTATTGCATTTTGTGTTGCCAACATGCAACTTAAATATTAGCATAGATGTTGTACATACATTAAATTTGATAAAATATCAATAAGTTAATTTTTAAGAAAAATTAAATCAATTTATTTTAACGTAATTTAGTGTAGTAATTGTTTGGTCTGTCCTACGTAAGTAGTAAGATTTTTACACACTGTATATAATATCAGAACACTGAAACGGCCGAAACGGGTGTTGTATCTTTAAGTTTTAAGAGTATTAAGTTTACGGTTTTATTAATATAAAATGCAAGTTGAACATTTATGTTTGTTTTGTTAATACCACTCTAAATTTTTTAGACAACTGAAATTAAAACCAATATAAGTCAAAATAACAATCTTTATACGTACATACTATGAGTTAACTTTCATTCGATGTTTATCCGAACAAAGAAAAAAATCTTATTTTGTGCTGACCTCTGGGTGTTAATGATCATTAAGTGTGAAATTTAAATGGTAAAAAGTAATAATGTTACAGACTTTCAAAAATGTGTTAGTTAGTTTGTTAATTTATTTAAATAATTTACCTTAATTTTTCCAAGTTCTTTCATCACTTTCGAAGGTTTCCGAAAACGCCCGAATTATCCATTGATTTTATGCTATCCTGTACTATGGAATTTTCACGATATTTCTCGAAGATTCTAGATCATTCTTTATTCTTCCACCATACTATAAAAGGGCGACGGGAAACCTCCGATCAGTTAGTATAAATTCGACTTTTGTGTTGTAAACTTCGAGACATTGACAAGAGAAGATTTTGTCGTTGTTGTAACCGTAGTTACGTTCCATTGTTAATAAAGGTATAAAAAACGAAGGCCGTGTTTTTATACGAGGTGTTTTGGAACATTTGGTGTCAGAAGCGGAACGAGGTTACCCAAGGAAGCCGAAGTGGTAAGAAGAGTGAATGCCAGTTGAGACAAGACAAAGACAGCAAGCAGTTATGGAGGAGTTAAGTGCACTAATTAAACAAATGATGGAAAAACAAGAATCCCTTAAAGTAGACATGAAGAACAACCAAGAATCCCTGAAAGAAGACCTAAAGAAAGAAATGCAAACAAGCCAAGAAGCCATGAAAGAAGACCTAAAAAAGAAATGCAGACAAGCCAAGAAGCTATGAAAGAAGACATTAAAAATAAAATGAAGACCAATTTAGAAGAAATGAAGACAAATCAAAAAGAAATGAAGCGGGAAATCAAAATCAGTCAAGCAGAAACGAGACAACAAATCGAGAAAATTCAAAAGACATAAAAAAAGGACAAGAACAAATGAAGCAAAAGATAAAAGAGAAGATAGTAAAGATCCGAGAACACCTGAGGGGAGAATTTCATCAATGCCAAGATGAGATGAGAAAGGAAATGTTGCTTGAATTAAAACTTACAAAAGAAGATGTCAAAGAAGATATAGAAGAAATACAACAGACTGTGCAGTTAGTTCAAGGTCAAATGCAACAAGAAGTGCAACAATTACACCGGCAAATTCAAAATATAGCCAGTACAGGTGTCGTTCCAGGATGTGGTACTTCAGCAACTGTTATGAAACCACCAACTTTTGTTAGTAGTTAGGATCATTTAATTTAGTTTGTTAATTTATTTAAATAATTTACCTTAATTTTTCCAAGTTCTATCATCACTTTCGAAGGTTTCCGAAAACGCCCGAATTATCCATTGAGAACTTTTATGCTATCCTGTACTATGGAATTTTCACGATATTTCTCGAAGATTCTAGATCATTCTTTACTCTTCCACCGTACTATAAAAGGGCGACGGAAAACCTCCGATCAGTTAGTATAAATTCGACTTTTGTGTTGTAAACTTCGAGACATTGACAAGAGAAGATTTTGTCGTTGTTGTAACCGTAGTTACGTTTCATTGTTAATAAAGATATTAAAAAACGAAGGCCGTGTTTTTATACGAGGTGTTTTGGAACAATATTTTATCATTTTATCTAATACTATATACATTAAAAACAAAACAATATAACACTGTATTGCGACGCAGCTATAAGCATTTTATGCCGTTTTACGAAAACTGTACTTTAAAATAAATTTTCCGGTTGTTATTTCTAACCGCAGCTCGACTACGTCATTTTAAAACACTTATCCATGTCATTTGTGGTTTAATAAAAGTTAAAATAAAATTGTCGGTTTACTTTTTATTGTCCATTTTGCATTAAGTTTAAACTCAAATAGATATAACAGAAAAACCGCTTATTTTACAAAAGGTTGATTTACAAAAAAAGTAGATAGTTATGCTTTAAAATGAAACAGGTAAATATAGAAAAAAAATGTTATGCATCAAAAGTGTTTTTTAATATATGGTAAACCAGGTCGTATGGACGCCAATGTATTAAAAATTATATATTCTCATTATTATATTTTGCAGAATCATGTTCAGAATAAAATGCTTATTAAGACGACCCATTTTTGCCAGCTCAAATATTGGTCATTTTTTTTAACCCCAAATGTTTAAACAGTTAAGAATTTTTTTGCATTAAATTTTATTTTATATTTTGGCTAAGTTTCCACCAAAAATGACAATTAAAAAAATATTTGGTGATAGTATCTTGACAATTAAAAACTATAGTGTTTACCACTTAAGTTGTGATTAAAAATCAGGCATTAACTTTTAATACATTTAATATCTATTATTAATGGGCTAATAGGTAGATATGTTTTCTATAGGTTTGACCAAAATTGGCAAACCTAGAGAAAATACGTCTACCTATTAGCCCTTTAAAAATAAAAAGATAGACACAACCGATAAAAAGTTATTAGTTAAAAAGTGTGCAAGTTTAATTTGACCAAGCCTGTATATTTTTTTATAATTTGCTTCATTATATTAAGTATCTAAAAAGTTTTAATGCGTAGTATTAAAATCGGTTTTAAGACTTTTTATTTATTTATTTAAATGCTTAACATTAAACTTAACATAAAATAAATTTTTCTACAATATTTACCTGTACATTTTTGACCTTTTTAAAACTAAAAGTACCTTACTCTTGAAAATGTTTTATATTTTATAGTTATAATTGGCTCTGAATTTTACCAAATGTGATAAAATGTTGTATTTCTTTGTTTCGGACCATTTTTTTCTGTTATAATACATATCCTAAGATACATTGTATAAATATACCTATAGCCAAATGGCATTTCAATATACAGTGTGTTGCACCTATCTTTTTTATTTTTAAGAGGCTAGTAGGTAGATATATTTTTTCTAAGTTTGCCAATTTTGGTCAAATACATTTGAGCAGGACTGGACTTACGAAACTTTTTTCCAAAATGATGCATTAAACTTCGTTGCAAAAAAATATATCTATAATTGGGCTAATACGTTTATTTTTAATTAATTTACTGTTAGGTTTGATCAGCATCCAACTCAATAACCTAACATTTTTTATTTTCAAAAAACACAAAAAAATACGTTTTTTTTTAAATCTAGAAAAATGCATGCCTTATGGGGAGCACTATTTATCAAAAATAAATATATTTCCTAAATCCCTAAATTGTGGACAGATTTGCTTTTACTGAAACATTTCCCATAATTTGTCGACAAGAAAAATGTATTAGCTTAATTTTAGCTAAATCCGATTTTTTTTTTGCAACAAGGTTAAATACAGTATTTTGGAAAAAGTCCCGTAAGTCCAGTTCTGTCTAAATCTATTTCACCAAAATTGTCAAACCTAGAAAAAACATATGTACCTTTTAGCCTTTTAAAAGTAAAAAAGCGCAACAGATAAAAAGTTATTATTAGTTAAAAAGTGTACAAGATTAATTTGACCCATCCTGTAAGTCTTTTTAATATAGTGTATTCAAATTATAACGAGTTACCCTTAATAATTCCGTTATTCGTACACTTGTAAAAAAATTCTAAAACACTTCACATTTTTATTTTTGGGGGACACATTTTTATGTTAAAGGGTCTTATTTTTTTTATTGGCTTTTAATTTCACCCAGCACATATATTAATAATATTAGATTAATATATTGGAGAATACCTTGTACCGGGTACCTTTACCAAATATGAGCCTCGTATACAGAGCCGATCGTAAAAACAAAAATACATCCATGAGGAATTTCGAGCGCGTATAATCAAGATATGCTAAGTTAATAACATGCTAAACAGTGTATATTCCACTAATCTGACAATTTAAGAGTGACGTAAGTGTAGGGCTACAAAGTTGGAAAAACCCTAAAAAAATCTATAGCCGCTTTCCTCACCGATGAAAATGTATACATTATATATTTTTTTCTTATCATCTTAGCTTTGCAACCTAATAGGTCTTTATGACGCTCAAGTAAGTCTACTATTAAGTGAAATACCTACATACTAATATATAATACTTATTTTGATATTTTAAACAATAAAACATTTATAGGGGTTAGCCACTGGTATTTAAAGTAAGTTTTGCAAGAAACTACTGAACCTATTTTAAAAAACTAGACAATATTAAAAAGGGAAACCCTTCAAAATAAGTACCACCTAAACTCCCTTCCCACTTTTTTACTTGTGTTAATGAGGTACAGGGTTAATCCTGAACATCCAAATTTTGACATAAAAATGTGTTCTGTCAAAATAAGAATTGACGTGTTTCATGATTTTTTCTAAGCGCTTTAATAGAAATGCACTGTATATTTTTTTCATTAATCTAACTGTTCAAATTGAGATAATGTAGCAGAAAGTATATACCCTTTTTAGGGCTTTTTTATTCCTCCACAGGCTACTCTACACGCTCTCAATAGTGTGCTTTATTTTATGTTTTGCAAAGTATTTTATTTCTTTTTAAGCCTGCAATAAAAGATCCTAGAAAATGGTAAATTTCTTCCATTAAGCTTGAAGGTCAAAGTTAAACATATTATGTTGCTTGCAAAAAGAAAAAAACTAACAATAGTGGTGTTGTTTTCTTTAAAACAAATTTCGTATGTCTGAGAATTTAATATACAAATATAAATAATGGTAAAGCACAATTTAGTTTCCAAAAGTATTCCCAATAAACTTTTTTAAACCTAAACGGAAAATTAATAAAAAGAAAGTTATATTTTTTCTAAAATATACTTGTTTGTTTCTCTGAAAGCTAGACGGTTTATATACAGTGTGTCTACGTAAGTTGGCGGCATATGGGAAACTTTTTTATTATTCATTTTACGAAAAAAGTTATTCTTTATAAAAAGTCATGCATGGCCCAAAACCTAAAATGCAATCATCAGATATCAAATTGTGTCAGTCATGTACGAGGTTTGGCCAAAAATGTAATTTTTGCTCATGAGTAAGGTACCTGTATATATTTGCTAATATCGCAAATCGTTATAAAGAAAAGATGTTTAGAAACAAAAATAACTTCCAAATAGGCAATTTTGTTTATTTAAAAAAAATGTTTTGTTTTCTGCGATAATGGTAAACATTTAGGTTTGTACATTAGTGCACTATATTTAATGATTAGAAATGTCGTAGGACAGTTTTAAATAAAGTTTTAAAATAAATTGTTATTAAAACAAGAAGAATGTACAATGCACTAATGTAAAAACTTAAATTTTCTCGATTTTCGAAGAAAAAAAATTATAGAAAACAATTGTATAAATCAACTAATGCATAATTATGTCAGATATCCATATAACAAATTGTCCTATCTTAACAGATAAAAAGGTTATAGGGGAGAACTACCTGTGAAATACACCTGGTATATTACCACGCGTACTATTTCAAATTATTAACAAATGTATGTCATCCAATCTCTAATTGGTATATATAAAAACATGTGTATCATACATAGTAAAGTGCAAGTATTTTTTTTATTTTTGTAAAATTGCTTAAATACAGGGTGTCTGTAAAAGGTGCAAAAAACTACGACAGATTCCCAAGGCTCAAATATGACGATCCAACTCAACTTACTTGAGTTTAAAATTAGATGATTTCGGAGATACAAAGTGCTAAAGATTTATTTTGATTTTAGTTTTTAAAAATAGGTCTATTATTACAATATTTGGATAGAAGGTGTTTTAAAAAGTGAAAAATAAGAATCTGGTATTAATTTTATTATTAACTTAAGAGGGCGGCACCTGCAGTATCTTAAACAAATTAAAAACAAAATATCTTTTTGAGCCAGTCTGTACGTAAGTTTTAAGTAAATGTCCCATTCTTTAACATTTTTTACATAAAAAGGTAAACTAGGTACAAACTAAAAATCATTTCCTGTTTAGCCAGATTCAAGTTGTACAGGGTGTTTCAGAATTATATGCTACTCTTTAAAGTGTGAATTCTGAGGTAATTTTAAAAGAAAAGTTTAAATAAACCTATGCCCTAAATGGCTTAACTTTCGAGTTACAGAGCAATAAAAATGTATTTTTTGACTTTACCACTCTGTATCTTAAAACTAAGCATTATAGGACATAGGTTTATTTAAATATTTTTTCCAAAATCACTTTAGGGTCTATACTTTAAAAGATTGACATCCATTTCCAAAACACCCTGTATAGGTTAGACCTGACGATACAGGAGGAGATTTTTTTAAATTCAGTATTTCAGTAACGGTTGCTTAAATAATATACCAAGTATTTCTTTTTTATTTAAAATATAATAAAGACTAAAAATTTGTATATAAAATTACATACATACTGGCTCAAAAAAGGTATTTAGTTTTTAATTTGTGCAGGAAATCGCTGGTAGCGCCCTCTGGAGTTTCCAATAAAATTGATAACAGATTTTTATTTCTTACCTCGTAAAACCCTCTCCAGTCAAATATTATGTGACAATCTCATCTCATATCTGGGGCATGGCGTCCCCCACAACCCTAAGCATTTTTGATTCTATTCAAAGAAGAGCTATTCGTCTCATTAATGATTCTTTACTTACAGAAAGGCTTCCCTCTCTTGCCCATCGTCGGGCTGTGGGGGATTTATCGCTTTTTTATAGGTACTTTTATGGCTTCTGCTCTGAAGAATTGTCCAGTCTGGTTCCTCCACTCACGGTTCCTAACAGAGAAACTCGTGGTTCCGTGAGTATGCATCCCTATACGGTTCAACTGGACAGGCCCAGTACTTCTCACTTTGTTCGTTCTTTTATTCCTAGAGTTTCTAGATTGTGGAACCTGCTGCCCGCGGAGGTCTTTCCTTCCCCCCAAATCTTCAAGTATTTAAGTCCCGTGTCAACAAACTCCCTCTTACCTTGCTGAAGACACCCACGGTACGTTAGTATTTAGGCTTTTAGCCTTCGTGGTTTGTTTAAAGATAAAAAAAATAAAAAAAATCTCCAAAATCATACACATTGGGACTAAGGTAAGTGGGATAGATAGTCATATTTTAGCCTCAGGAATTTGTGGTAGATTTTTTTGCGCACCTTTTAGTGACCCTAAAGAAAATGTACTAATATAATAACATATTATTTAAAGTAGGCTATAATATTAGCTTGCCCAAAGACGCATCAATTAATCGTACTACGATACAAGGTTAATTTGTTTGTGATGTTCATTAGGAATATAAACAACTTATTATTACATTATACGTTGAAAACTGATAAAAGCATTATTAATTTGACGAGTTAAATTTTGGGTCACAAGAAATAAGTAACGTAATTCTTTTGTACTAAATTGTCGACTAGGTAGGTAAATTAACTTAAAATGTAGGTACTAATTATTTTTCACTGTTGATACAGTGAGGTCCTGTGTGTTGAAAAAAGTAATTTAAAATTCAGTGGTTTGTTTAAAAAAAAAACGCTTAAACACGTCGAGATTTATTTTAAGCTGTAGATTTTTTTCAAAGTGGTCGCAAAAAGGGTTTAAGTGGAGCCGCCATTTTGCGAAAAACTGTTAGGGCCTATATTTCCGTAACCGTGCACTTAAGGCTCACAATAAAATTAAAAGGACCTTTATTATAGATAATTGAATTACCAAGCTTTTTGTAATTTTTTTTGTATTACTTACCGTTTACCTACTAATAATTGTTTAAGTAATTAATTGCTTGTAATTAAACTTTTAAATCGATAAATTTTCTATAACTTCAAGCCTATTTTTTCCTAAAATTAATATTTTTAAAGTGACAACGCATTCAATGTTGTACCACCAATAACAAGTTTATTAAGAAAGAAGTATGCATAGCGTAATAATACCTGGCCAGATGTTTGATGATGTGTTCAGACCCAGCTGGCGTTAACCGCCCACACACAGGATTTATGAAATTAATGAATTTTAGAGAAAAAATTAGAAAAGTTGTAAAAAATAAATTGATTAAAAAGTTGAGTTATTATCAATTTATTGTTTTAACAATTATTAGAGAGATATCGGTAAAAAGTCAATAAACAAACGTAAATCGTGAACGGTAAGGAAAAAAATGAGAAATTTAATTATGTATAATAAAGGTCCTTATAGCTCTTAGCCTTAAGTGCATGGTCACAGAAGGTGCAGGCCCAAACGATTTTTTGCAAAATAGCGGCACTTCCGTTCGCCTTATTTGTTTGTATTTTGTGTTTTTGGTTTTAAAGTCATACTGCAACTATTTATAAAAAAAATATCTATTGCCGAATTATGCAAGAAAAAATCCTCCATTCCCTGTGTTATTTTCCCTGTACCTGGGTATTTAAATACATTTGTTCCAACCCACTTACTTTACTGTATACAGTTTATTTTATACAAGTTGTTTTCTAATTGCGGTAAAAAAAATTAAGTCTTTAAACTTTTCGTTCTTAAGATACAGGGTGTTAAACTTTTTAAAGAACATAAAAATTTCTAAAACACTTTTTTAGTAAAATTTTTTAGAGTTGATATAAACGTTATTTTATTAAGCATTTGTGGTTGGTATTACATAATTCCTAATAAAAAGTTATACCAATTAATTTTTAGAAGAAAAAATACCCCAAGGTTTCTTGCATGGTCTAGGATTATGCAGTTTAGCGATTTTTTTCTGGAAATCTAAGCAAGGGACTTAAAAATATAAAGACCCAAAAAAAGTTGCATTTTTAGGTGTTTTTTTGTAAAAAATATAAAAGTTGCAACAAAGTCAGTGGCGTACATTTTTTGTACATAATATTAGCCAAGATGTGTCCCACGCCGCCACTGGTCTCACAAATTAAAATTGGTTTAGGGCTAATTTAATTTTCTATTTTAACAAATACCACACCCAAATTTTATTAAAATCGGATAAGGCATATTTAGGATATTATTAAAAACCTTATTTTTTTTAAAAGTTTAACACCCTTAAAAACAAAGCATTTCCGAACCTATGTTTATATGACCTTTGTTTTTAAAATTACCTCAGGAATATGCCCTTAGATTATCTTACCGCAACTAGGAAACACTCTGTATAAAAATTAAATATGCAAAATAAAGCATACATTCAACCACGTGTTTAAAATCGCCCATATATGTGTCCCACAGATGCCTTTGATAAACCTCCACATAAAGCAGATACGTGAAAAATAAAATTTCCGAATTTTATTATACCTCAAAGGACATCTGATAAGTGTGCTTGAAAGGCTCGGCGCTTAAAATTTTAACCGGAACATGTTTTTAAAGTGCAATCGTTGGTAAAAGCACGATATTTTAAGGTGTGCGGTATTAAAGATTTATTATGCTCATTTTCCATATACTACACACGTATTTTAAAGGAGTTATATCCAGTTAAAAGACCATTTTTTAAGAATTTTCTCTGAAAGACCCTTTTTACTTATTAATTTAAATTTTTGTACATACAGTGGTTTTTATCTTTGGACAAACCACGAAGGCTAAAAGCCTAAATACCAACATACCGTGGGTGTCCTAAGCGAGGAAGAGGGAGTTTGTTGACACGGGACTTAAACACTTGAAGATTTGAGAGGGAAGGAAAGACCTCCGCGGGCAGCAGGTTCCACATTCTGGAAACTCTAGGGATAAAAGAACGAACAAAGTGGGAAGTTCGAGGCCTGTCTAGTTGGACTGTATAGGGATGCATACGCGCGGCACCACGAGTCTCTCTGGTGGGAACCGTGAGTGGAGGAACCACACTGGACAATTCTTTAGAGCAGAAGCCATGGAAGTACCTATAAAAAAGCGATAAATCCCCCACAGCCCGACAATGGACAAGAAAAGGAAGCCTTCCTGTAAGTAAAGGATCATTAATGAGACGCATAGCTCTTTTTGAATGAAATCAAGAATGCTTAGGGTTGTGTGGGACGCCATGCCCCAGATATGAGAGCAATATTCCAAGGCAGGCCGGATTTGGGACGCTTTTTTGAAGCTGCCGTGGCTATAGATAAAATGTGTTTATGCCAGTTGAGGTACTTTCAAATGTGACGCCTAAGATTGAAGGTGTCCTTGCTCTGTAAAACTTGGCCGCTCATAAGTAGAGGATGAGTATTTGGTGACTCTTTTCGCGACAAGGAACATGATTGTGTTTTGGATGCATTAAAATGGACGAGATTTTTGGCGCCCCCATCCAATATTAAATTAACATCCTGCGAAAGAGATATCCGTATCGCTCTGCGTTTGTTTTCCAAATCAGGTTTAGTAATGGGTTTAGGAATCTGAAAACTGGAGTGAAGGGTACTATCGTCGGCGAAATTATGAATGAAATTAGTTGTGGACGAGAGAAGGTCGTTGATGTGAGGAAGAAACAATGTTGGTGCCGGAACTGAGCCCTGAGGCACTCCAACATTTACTTGGTGAAAGCTTGAAGAATGGCCGTCCACAATAACTGATATACATCGATCAGATAGATAACTAGAGAGCCAAAGTAAACTTGCACACCTTTTAAGTAATAATATCTTTTTATCTGTTGCCCCTATCTTTTTATTTTAAAAGGGCTAGTGGGTATATGTTTTCTCTAGGTTTGCAATTTTGGCCAAATAGATTTTAGAATTTTTCCAAAATGATGCATATAACTTCGTTCGAAATTGAACTTATCTACTATAGGCTATTACGTTTAATTTTAATTAATTTACTGTTAAGTCGTCTTAGCATCCAACTCAGAAACCACAGTAATCTCTCATTTTTGATTTTTAAAGAACACTTAAAACAAGTTCCCTGTTAAAACCGAGAGAACTGCATGCTTTTTGGAGCGTATCATTTATCAAGAATAATGATAATTCCTGAATTCTTAACTTGTTGACAAATTCACTTTTACTGAATCATTTCCCAAAGTTTGTCTACAAGAAACTGGCAAACCTAAAGAGAACACTTCTACCCATAAGCCTTTGAAAAATAAAAAAGATTATCAGTTAAGATTTATCACTAACTTAATTACATTTAATAAGTCCAGTGGCGTCTTAAGAAGCAACTGAAGAAATATTTCTAAAAAAAAACGGTACGCCACTGACTATGTAAATGCGGGCATTATGTTTGTGCTTTCTTTAGATTAGGCAAATAAAAATACAGGTTTTATGTTTCCTATTTTTTTCCGTATCTTGTTTAGTTTAAAAGAAAAAAATTACTTAATTGCATATTTTTGGACTATAAAGAGACATTGCGGGGTCTTTTCTTTTAAAAATTAGGTAATTTGTTATTAGCAATTATGTTACAAAAATAATAAATACCTACCTATTTTAATAAGGTTTATATCCAAAATAATAGTTTTTACTAAAATAGGTCTTTTCAAATTTTTTTGGTTTTTTGAAAATTTTAATGCCTTGTATTTTAAAAGTTAGGATATTTAGGGCATATGTTAATACAAACTTTTCTTCCTAAAATGGGCTAAGGAATCATATCCTGTATTTTTAGCCATCAATTAAATTACACCCTGTATACGTTAAAATTTTTACATCTCTTCGAAACTATTTGACGGATTATTTTCAAATTTTTAGAGAATATACTTAAATAGATGTTAACTCGAAATATGCTTCAAAAATATTAACGTTATCTAAATCGCAAGTGGATATAACTCCTAAAGATTTTTTGTGCTCATTTGTCATATATTACACACGTAGTTTTAAACGGGTAGATACCGTGCCTCCCCGTGGCGCAACGAACAAAGCTTTGATCTTCAAAGCCAGAAGACACCGCGCGGTTCGATTCCCAGCGGGGAAGACATATTTAGGTAGTAGTTATTAAAAAATAACATCCGTGGTGGCACTACCGCTTTGTCTAAAAGGTGCTGTGAAATGCATAACTGCATGTGTCAGTGCTTGGACAACGTTGACTAACGGGGAGAGCTATGTAAGTTAAACATCTAATAACCCGACACCCACAGTACTCTGGTATTTAGACATAGGCCCTAGGTATGTCAAAAAAGGAAAAAAAAGAAAGAAAGAAAAAAAAGGAACACTTTGGGCAAATGGTTTGCTCAATTAATTTTTTTATTATTTTATCATTTTACGAGGTGTTGTTTTGTTTAAAATACAGGTTAGTTAGCTTTATAAACATGGGGTCAAAAGCCAACCATTAGGAAAATGTCTTTATTTTTCATTCCTAAAACAAAAAGGGTATAATGTTTGAACTACCGAGTAATGTTAAAAAAAAATATATTACAAATGCTAAACTTAAGTTTTTGGGCTATTTGGCCGTCGTTGTGGATTTTGTTTCCTTGACGTTTCGCCAGCGCGAGTGGTTGGCATCCTCAAAGGTTCCTAGTAGACTACTTGCGTACTACTGAGTAGTACAGTAGTACGCAAGTAGTCTACTGAGTAATACAGTAATACGCAAGTAGTCTACTAGGAACCTTTTGAGGAAGCCGACCACTCGAGCTGGCGATACGCATTTTTTCTTGATTTTAAAATTAAAGACGATAATCTCGACAACCGTTTGTTGTAGCACAAAAATAAAAGAGTTGTCCAGGATATGTGGACAATCTTACACATGAAAATAAAATTCCTAAAGTTTTTTTCTACAGCCCCACTTTGCAGAGATATGTTCCTTAAAGGACCCCGCTGAAAATCGGTTTTTCTTGATTAACCTAGAAAGTACTTGGAATATTACAATATTTCTCTAATATGATAAAGATTAATTTGGGCTCCTTGAATTATTGTCCTTGTAAAAATGTTTCTTTCTTTAGTTCGCGAGGTACAGACTTACCTTAACACAATAGTTTAAAAAAATATATAATAAAAAAGTTTTTAAAGAAGCATGATTTATTATATATATATATATATATATATATATATATATATATATATATATATATATATATATATATATATATATATATATATCCAATTTTTCAAGGTCATTTCATAATTCTCTCCTATATTTGGTTAGCAAGAACGATAGAGGTAGTTAATTTTTATCAATTCTATTAAAGGTGCTAAAAATATTTAGAAAGTGTATTTTTGTAATATATTTCAGTGGAGGTTTATTATTCTAGGGCTTATCGTTTTTGAGATAAAGATTAAAACATTATTTTTTGCCAATTTTATACCCCAATATGTATAAAGCATACTAGCCTTTATTTTAAAGGAAGAACGTCTACCTAAAATTTTTCGCGTTTCTTAAGAAACACCCTGTAGACCTATAACGTCGTTTCTTGTAACTAGGGATGTCAAATTAAAAATAAACATCGAAATATCGATATCGATAAATATCGTTTTGGCTAATATCAATTATTAGATATATCGAGGAGCTATATATCAATATTTAAAGCGAAAAACATATCTATATATTTTCTTATATTACATATGTATTTTTTTAATTTTTAATGATTTTATATTAAATAATAAATTAATTAACTTTTTTAAAAGTAATTTTACCATTTATTATAATATTCAAAGGCAGGATAGTTCTTCATAGTATATACAAAATATAATTTTCTTAAAATGTTTATTAAATATTTTTCTTCATTAAAATTTAGGTTAAAATATATATATATATATATATATATATATATATATATATATATATATATATATATATATATATATATTTCCTAACGTATCCAAACTTTCCTTATATTCCTGTGTTATGTAAAATGGAAATAGATTAACTGGAGTAAGAATTTAGGAACTCAAAAATTTAAATTTGTGGTTACAAAGGACATAAGTTTAAATTTATACAAGGATTTTAATTGTTCTTGTTAAAAGCAATTTATTTAATAAAACTAATTATGTTCTTTTTAATCACCAATTAGAATTTGAAATCTGAACTGTTTAGAACAAATATTTCACATTTTGGTAAAATTAAATTGAATACCTTAACTTCAAAGGGGTCTTAGTGCCAAAAATACCAAAAATAAAATTTTTACTTAGATAGGTTCTATATACAAAGCCTAATGATATTAAGAGGGTCTATATGCCATATATAAAAACCCACTTCTAAAAGTTAGGGTTATTCATAGCGTATCTCATATACTACTATAGAGATTATTCAATGTTGTTTACTTCTAACTTTTAAATACCTAAATGGTACTTGGACCCTTTTTGAATTGAAGGTCTTCAATTATACCCCTTATTCAAAATTCTAACATGTTAGCTGCCTCTTAATACTTAAGTTAATTAATGAAAAATATTATTTACATGCCCGGTTAATAAAAGTAACCATAAAAACGAATTACAAATACTTTTGTAAAATAAATTGTTAGGTTTTATTTTTACCTATAAATCAGTTGTGCAAAACCAATGAATTCAGTAAATACCTATGTGCAAAACAAATGTGGTTTTGTTGATTTTGAAAACAAAGACCGTTTTACAAACAAAATTACCCGTGTTTTGCGTTAAATTTTAAACATTCAAGTTAAATACAGTGTGGTCCTTAAGTTATGGACCAAAATTTATCTGGAGGATTGGGAAGTCGGGGGAGCCAGCGAGGCAATGCAACCCATCCTAAAAACCTTGTTTAAACCGGCAGTATTTAATACAATTTTTAATTTTAACAAAAATACATTTCTAAAAAAAACTAAAAAGTTATAGCAAAAAAACTACGGTGGGTCAGTCACTGACCCCCTGCCCAGGTGCAAAGTTAACTGAGATACATGATATCAAAGATTTTTTTAAATTATTTCGATAATATTTGAATTGTTTTTTACCAAGGGGTTTTCTGCATGAGCTGATCATATCTTATGTTAAGTTTTAGATGTTAACCAGAAGACGCTAAAATGTCGCTTTTTGTGCGTCCTCTAGGTACCATCTGAGTAAAATATTAAACACTCTTATGCTTTTACACATAAAAGGTATATTTTGTAAGAATCGCTCTAAGCAACCGTTTTAACCCAAAAATGCCCTTTAAAATAGCGCATTAGCCATAACTACAATTGCATAGAAAAATTGACTGGTTTATTTAGATGATACATACTAATGTTTTGGGGATTTGAACCCCCTTAGCATGAGTAAAGAGGAAAATTGGAAAAGTCTTTTCTTTGCTATGTTCTTATTGCATATGGTTATGTGGACCCCTTACGATACGGGAAGTAGGAAAGAGAACATGTTGCAGTAGAAAAATTAGTAAAATTGATGTATTTGGAAAGCGAGGACCTATTTTTTTTTGCTCGTCAAAAATGTTTGGTACAAGAAAACGATTTGTAGGCCAAAAATGTTTTTTGAAAGGGGGACCTATTTTGCTCTTTAAAATTTTTATACCGACCCCCGCCCCCCTTTCCCCATCAAAAAGCTGTACATACCTCTGTGGTACATACGGAGTAGCAAAAAGTTGGGACGTTTTAGAGATTTTTAAAGTAGTCCTTTAGTTAACACTGGTAAATTAACATCAGGTATAAATAGCTCATGTCAAGAAACCACCTGTTACCGAGTTTTATTACAATATTATACAGGGTATCCAATAACAACCAACAAACTTTAAGGGGCGATTCTACAATAAAAAATAGAAAAAAAAAACTTTATTTGAACATATTTCCTAAACGTCTTAGTTTTTGAACTACGGGGTGTTAAAAATAAAAAAAAATATATACCAATTAAAATATTTTTAAAAAATCAACAGATATCTCCTATGCATTTAAAAACATTTTTTGACATAAAAGAAAGAAATACATTTTTACCAGTGTCGTTCATAAGGGTTTAGGGTAAATATTTTTTATGAAAAAAATGGTACGTCACTGCATTTTTGAAATAAAAATATATTTTTGAATTTCCCTTTAGTTTTAAACAAATTTAATCTTCTGATTTTTTTTGTTTCATGTACGGTTTTCGCGTAAATAAATAGAAACCATTTCATAGCATGGTTAAATCCCTATCCAATTAAAGAATAAATACCAAAGGTTATTTTTTGTAGAATTTAGTATTAACAAAGATTATTATAGTAGTAAAACTATCATTGTCTTTGGTATTAGCAATACAAAATGACCATGCCAAAAAATGGTTTTAATTTTTTTATACAGAAACCGTTCAGTAAACAAAAAGGTCAAAAAGTCAGATTTGTTCTTAACTAAATGGCAATTTAGAAAAATGTTTTTATTTTAAAAAATGCAGGGGCGTACCATTTTTTCTTTAAAAATATTTACCCCAAACCTCTTATGGACGACATGGGTAAAAATGTATGTTTTTCTGTTATGTCAAAAAATGTCTTCTGATGCATACGAGATGTTTTCAATTTTTTTTAATTACCTCAATTGGTATAAAAGCTATATTAAAAAAGATATTTAAAAAATATATTAAGACCCCGTAGTTCAAAAACTAAGATGTTTAGGACATATGTTCATATAAAGTTTTTTTCCTATTTTACATTGTAGAGTCACCCCTTAAAATTTGTCGGTTAATTTACTAAACACCCTGTATAATACAATTATTTAATTAAATTAAATAATAACTACTGGACCAAATGCATGGCATAATATTTAATTTTGTCCTAATAATTAAGAATTAACTACCCAAGAGAAGCAGCATAAGTTTAAAATTAATTTCGTTTTAATAATTAAAATTAATTGATGAATTTTTTCCTGTTAAAAGTAATATAATTTATATTTTTTTATTAAATACGTTAATGTTTTACATTCTAAAATATTTTATATAACAGAATAAAAAACCGATTTACATATTTTTGTTACAAGACCGTTAAAGTCTACTTTTTGAAATTTAAATAACAATTAAAAAGTTCCCGTTAATTCGTGGCTGATAAAGAGTATTTTTAAGGCTTTAATTTTTTATTTCTTTACACTTTAAAGGTACTTTTCTCCTCGTAAATTTTAAAGGTTTATAAAGGGCCGCTTTATAACTAAGTATTAAATTTTGCATATTAAAGATTAGTTAAAAGTAACAGATGGTTCTAATGTAAGTTTAAAATCTAGCACAATATCGCTAAATTTGTTTAGGAAAATCACTAGAAAAAAACGTGTATCGCTGGCTTGCTGGCTTAGAGTTATAGGGTTCTAAGTTACAAAAACACTAGCTAGGTTCTATGGGGTACATAGAACTTTATAACTTATATGAGGAGCTGTTTCTACCCAGTTAAATGTTAAACGGCTAATATTTTAATAACAAAACCACCTATGATCTTAAAACTCATAATTGAGGAGCTTTTAAAAGCGGCTATATCCATTTAGAAAAATTGTTTAGGAATCGACGAAAACTTCTTGTCAGTTAGCCTTATTACATAGCGATAGCAAAACACGTTTATTTGTAGTGTTTTGGAGAAGTAATATTATACAATTTGAAATTTTTTCGCAAATGTCAATAGTTCTTGAAAGTTCATCATCCGTATTACAAGTGGATCGTCGTCAATTATTTCGAAATCAAACAAGCACCACTCTCCACAGCATTTAGATGATAACAGGTGCTCAAAAATACTCAACGCCAGACGATCGCGATATCGCCAAGTGTATTGTTACAGATCTTACAGTCTTGCCAGATGCACCATTATTCTGAATATAACGAATTATTGGATATAACCTTCTTTGATCGCAAAAAGAGGATATAGCCGATTTTGATGCAAAAGGCCGACTTTATATGCGATTTTAAAATACAAACAACCCGTTTTGAACGCAAATGATCGTGCCGGTTGATAGATCTTATGGAACTTAGCCGAAAATCGCAAAAAAGCATATCGGCAAAAAAATGGATTTAGCCGCTTTTGAACGCAAGCTCCTCAATTACTGAAAATACATGTTTCATATAACTTTAAAAACACATTAGCCCCAAATTGACCAAATTGTAACATAGAACCCTATAATTCCGCGGTATTTCGAAGTGCGAAATTATTTTGTGTGTAAATAGAGTTGGGTCACCCTGTATTCTTTTATTAGGCAATTTACGTACCACTGACATTAATTGTACAATTATTTCGTGTGTAGATAAATTAATCAAAGACAGTAGTGACAACTGTTGATTTTTTTGTATTTGTTTGTTGCACATTTGGCAATTGTGTATGTTTTGACTTTTAAAACTAAGCTGGCAACGTTGTTAAAAAGCCCTCATCGGCATAATTTTGAAATAGTATAGGTGAACATAACAATTCATAGTCAAGTTTTTCTTGCTGCTGTGGCAGTTAAGATAGTGTTTTTATTGAGTAAAGCAATAAAAAAGATAAGAAAAATAGTCTACAATTTATGCCAAGTTTTTGGTGGTTGTCATCATGGATTCCGTAAAATTGCCATGAAGCAAAAGGTGCAAAGTCGGATTTCTTATGCCTAATTTAAGAACATACGTTTTGTGACTTTATATTAAATTACGCGGAACGTTAGCTAGTAACTACTCTTTTAGGTTTTTAGACTATGATGCCTAATATTTTGTCTGAAATTTGACCTTGTTTTTAAAAGTACTTTTGCTTTAAGCCGCAAAACAAATCCAAAATCGTATATTTCTGTAAATATGGTAAATATTTTCACCATTTTTAATCTAGATACCCATTTTTATCAGCTGATTGACCGAATTGCAACACTGGTGCTTCCTAATTTAAATCGCCTATAGTGTCAAAACTAGAAAAACAAAACCATATTTTCACGTATTATTTAAAATAATTTAAAATTATTCTATTTTTGCGTCGAAATTAGTTTGTGTAATAACGTCACAAATGTCCCTTATTAAGAGTATTTTAAAACCATTGCCGGGGAATGTTTCAAAAAGGATTAACAGTTTATATGTCAAATGTATTCATATGAATCATATTTTCGCGTAAAATTATTTTAAATAATTCAAAATACCACTTATTGAAAGTATTTCAAAACCTTCGCAGGGGATGTTTCTAAAAGTATTGTCAGTTCATATCAAAGAGAATAGACAAGGATAGAGGATCAATCTCCGTTTCGAAAAGTGGCACAATTTGAAGAAAGGGTCTGCGGGATGGCAGGGCATGCGCATACGCACTCCCAATGTCAAAATCGGCGGTATATTCAAAAACATTGATTTATTGAGTAAATATACATAAAACATTAATAAAAAGCGTAAAATGTGGTTTATACTGAAATTTATTAATATTTTAATGACTAAATATTGGTAATTTAGTGCTAATGGTGTATTAAAATCTATTTGGTAGAAGACTATTTTTTTCTTAGATTGGAATAGGTTAATGTGGAAAAATGTATAGGTATAAATTTTAGGGAAATGAGAACTAAAAATAAAGAATTATTTCTTGAAAACTAAACTTTTATTGCGAGATAACTTATTTAGCATAAAAAATGGTACTAAATGTAAAAGAAGTGTATAATTTTAAGAAATATATGAAAATAGCATGCTCAAACTTACCAACCAAATAAATTTTAGATTTATGTTGATCCTATTTAGTTGAAAGGTATTATAGTCTATAAGTTAATATTACCTACGTATACTAAGAAAAGCGTAGTAGGATTTCAGTTTCTATAGGCCACTGTGCTTGGTCCATTTTATTCGACATCTACATACTTGTTTTTTTAGGTATAAGGAAGCAGATAAGATTGTAGGTTTTAATTAACAATGAATGAAAAAGTTTGCCTTATGGTACGAACTTAAGTAGACACACTCTATATCTTGGTTTGTACCTTAACTGGGTTAGTTATTAAGTTTTTTAAGTGTTTAGGCTTTAGGCCTTTTTATTTTTTCGCTTTAGTATAATTTTTATCACTATTAATACTTTTTAAAGTGATCATTTGTCTGACTTTTACAGTTCAAGCAAATTTTTTAAATACACAGAAATCCTCTATTGCTTCATTGTGCTTTTACCTCCAGCAAGATATTCATTAAATATATTTTACGGATGTATATAAAATATTAATGTATATATATAATGTTTTGTTACATAAATAAATCCTATATAAAGTGTTAATTTGTTTTTATTCAAAAAAAAAACAACGTAAATAATTTAAAAAATAATTTATTTAAAAAACCCATAAATTTCCACAAATTTTGTTTCAATAATTTATATCTATAACACAGGTCACAAGTAAAATCAAACAGAATAAAACACAAAACAAATATACAGCCACAACAATCACAAAACATCAGCCATATTGAACATGTGAAAGTCAAGAGTTTTGACATTTATAACAGCCAATAGCAAGCCGGAAAAACAACCTCCCATGCGCATGACGAGTAATCCCGCTGTGTTAAGTTAACCATCAAACCGGTGAAAGTTCGCAAGATATTTGGCTGATAGTATTGATTTAGACACAAAAATGTTACGTAACAAGTGCGTACTGAAACAAAAAATTCTAAATAAATCCATACTTTTAACCATGCACGTCCTTTTTACCAACGTTAAGCAAGAATAAAATAAAACTTTGACGAGCTCTTTTGGTCGCTGAACACAATTAGCAGTCGCAGGTGTGTGCCATTTCTTAATTGGTGGGGGTAAATCAACTGTTTCTCTCCCCTTCTCCATGCTCCTTGGTTCATATGTCAAATATGTTCTTATTGTGGTATCTTAATGAGAATAACTTTTGTTGTAAACGACTTTAAATTGAGTGACGTCATAAAATAAAATAATTTTAAAAGCATTCATTTTCGAGACTTTAAACAGTGACGTAGATGACGAAATCGTGATTTAAAATTATTTTAAAATCTTTTATGGCGAAAATATGGTTATGGTGGTTTTCGTTATTACAATGAAATGAAAATATCACCCTTCCCGCGGTCTTCGAGTAATGCGGTTCACGTTTACGTAGAAGTCTACATAGACTTCCTGGGTAGGCGGCTGAAGGAGTCGTACGGGCGTTGCTGTACCCTTAGGGATCGGGCTAAGCGCTGTGAGTGAAGATTCCTAAAGCCTGAGGTGTTTACGTTTTGGTGTTGAACACATGGTGTCTTCGTATGGTCGAGGAAGTGCGCATGCCTGAACCTGATGAAACATCATTGGTGAAAGTGACGGTTATGCGCGATACCAGTAGCAGCCCTTGGCTTGACAGTCACAATTTATGCATGTTCAGAAGTTTATCGCTGTTGTTAATTGTTTGAAGTATTTCTTATTCATATGCTAGGAAAGTCTGGGAGTGTCGAGCTCGATTATCCAGATTTTCCACGGACAAAGCCGGGAAAGCTTATGAGCAATAACTTATATGACCGAAACGGGATAACTGGCGAATTGACTTAGTATCAGAGCCATAAAACAAAGAGATAGAAAATGGAAATATGGAAGAAGCTGATGTAACAGTATATCATACGTAACAAAATTACAATTTTTTTCAAATAAGATTAAATAACTTCTAAACTTAAGTTACGTCATAAAATGAAATAATTTTGAAAGCATTCATTTTCGCGACTTTATAAACAGTGACGTAAATGATAAAATCGTAGTTTAAAAATATTTTGAAAACTTTTACGGACAAAATATAGTTCGTAATAAAGATTAAATTTATTTTTGGTTAAACTTATAATGATTGTAAAAAAATAGTATAAACACCTTGGTCCGAAGTAGAAATTTTAATACATTTTAAATTGTAAATAAAATAAAATATATCCTACCTGTGCAATCTGGTCAAATCTGCCAAAAAGCTCATTTAGCGTCTTGACTAAGTCACTGGCTGATAATTGCTCGCTTAGTGGTGTAAAATTTACGATATCGGCATACAAAATAGAGACATTATTGTGTCTCTGCACATACATTTCATGAAAAGTTTGAGTTTTGTGTTCAGAGCAAGCATCGGCCATCTTGAGCATAATGCTCCTCTTAACCTGAAATTATAATAACATGCTGTAAATACCGGGTGTCAACGAATTTATTAGACAAGGCATAAATCCTAGAGTATTAGACAAGTCAAAATGAGACTTGGTACAGAAAAATTGTATATGAAGAGAAACATTTTCGCATATTTTTCATTTTCTACTCACTTCCGGTTTAACCAAAAATTACTCCAATTGTTAATTTTTAAATGAAACACCCTGTATATTTTATCATTTCTGAATTTCTCACACAATTCTAAACTAGAATGTAATATATTAAAGAGCTTTTAAGCCTACTTGATTTTTTAGGAGCCATTTTTAATATTGCATCTAGGTGGCCATGATTGGATGCAAATTAATCCAGTGACCATAGGTAATATTACAAAAATAGAATTGCAAAGTTTTAGTGACTGATATAAAATATAGAAATAAAACAATATGCCAAAATAACATATTTGTATTCCACTAATATTTTTCAAATAGCAACCCTTTTAGACAAGCACTTTTATAAAGGTTAATTTAAAAATCTAAAATAATATCGATACTAATTAAGTGGCGATCGGATTAAAATTAAAATCATGAATAAAGTATCATAACCACATAGGTACAATACTATAAATTGCACCTAAAAAATTAAGTAATATAATGTATAATAATAAAATGTCAAATTACTAATAAGAATTGTCTCAGGAATCCAAAAATGTAAAAGTATAAAGGGTGTTCCATTTAAAAAATTCAACTTTGAGTCATTTCCGGTTATACCGGAAGTAACGAAAAAGTGCGAGAACTCTCCTCTTTTCATACCGTATAGGTATACCAGGTCTTATTTTAATATGTCCAATACTTTAGAAGTAATGGCTTGCTTAATAGATGCGTTGACACCGAATATAAGTATATTGATTTATTTGGAAAAACACTGACATTTTTTTATGGCGAGGTTTTAGGCTTGACGGACAAGATATATATATATATATATATATATATATATATATATATATATATATATATATATATATATATATATATATATATATATATATATATATATATATATATATATATATATATATATGTATGGGCATATGGCTCATAAATGACTGTAAAAATAAAGAAATAAATAATAACCTGTAAAAATTCGGCTACTATGTTTGGTTGTTTAAAAATTACGGAGTCTCCAAAAGAAAATGGAATACCCCGGGCCCGACCAAGACGGCGACACGTGTTTCGTCTTCGCCAATTGATTTGCATTTAGACTTCTTTTGTGTAGGTATATTTTTATTATTCTCGTAGTCGGCGTTTAAAAAAATGTTTTTTGATGTTTAATTTATTAGAATGTGTAAAAATGGACTAATAAATGTCTGTACACTAAATAAGTTAACAATCCCACCAAAAACATAAACGTGAAAAAGGTGAACCAAGTTCAATAATAAAATTATGCTTGGCTGTGGGCTCCGCCGCAAAAAGAATGGAGATCTAAATCAGTGCCAAGTTCTGTACAAAATACAAACATGTGCGAGATTCAAATTTTATCTTTCTAGGTCATCTGGAAGTAGGTTAGGGTTTTGATCTATATGTTAGTGAAAATTGACGACTTTTGGACCTTCATATTTTTATAACCGTTTGAGCTAATTCCTAAAAGTTGGGCTTCTAGTTGTCCACGTAGTTTAATGTGTTTACATTAAATGGATTTTTAGTTATGGAGGGGTCAAAAGTGGCTCCAAGTGGTTCGTGTAATACACTTCGCGCTGTAGCGAGTTCCTTTCCTGGAACTTGGTTTGACACGCTGCCGCGTATCTTGATAACTTAATAGCGGCATTCAGACGTTCAATAATACTTTTAATACTGTGAAATATTGACATTATTATTGACCATGTGAACGATGTATTGGAGTACTGACGCCTTGTTTTGAAGAATGACCAAAAACTCTATAGGATAGGATACTGTCAGTAATATTGAAGATCTAAACAAAAATATATTTTAATCCTTCAGTATTCAGCCATTACACCTTAGCAAAAATACACAGAATATTAATTTGGGTGTTTAGCAGTGCAAAAAGCAGAAATGGAATTAGACAATGAAGTGGACAGCGAAAGTATTCCGGCTACCAATAGCAAAGACGTTAGCAACGATATTTTAAGAAGATTTATAGAGCAGTTGGAATGTTCACCGCGGAATTGTGGAATAGTAGAGATCCTTCGTATATGAAAAAACATAAGGTTAAGAGCACTGGAAAAATTAGTAAAAATATTTAATGAAATTAAGAGTGACGCAACGATTGAGGATGTAAGGAAAAAAATAATTCCTTTGAATCCTGATAACTTCTTCTGGTTGCTTAGTATCTCAGGGTTACTGCTAGTCTTTCATGTGCAGAAATAAATTGTCTTATTACGGTGTCTTGTTTTTTAATAGATGATTCAACCATTTCCAGTAATTGGTTAAATAAGATTTCGGACATTCTAAAATAATTATGATAGTCGTTTGTGTATTTAATTTTAATTTCATCTATAAGATTCACATAACTGTAACTTTGTCTCTTTGTTAACCAATATTTTATCCACATACGTCTTATCCTTGTTTTTTTTAGACTAAAAGTGCTAATACAATTGCTCAACATGATTTATCCATAATTAAGTGAAACGACGAAGTTCGACTTTCTTTTATGTACCTACTGATAAAAATACTTTAAAAATATATTGACCATGTAAACGCCGCAAAAATATTGAAGTAGTTCTTCAATACTTAACATCAATAATTATTGAAGATCGTCTAAACGCCGCTAATGTCCAAAAATTACGTGAGACATTTAGAGGGGGTGGGGGGCAAAAGTGAATCTTACCAAATCTCACCATGGGGGAGGGTGGGGGTGTGTGCAAATATCACGTAATTTTTCTGCAGGTAGAAACAGAAAAAGTTAACCCCCAGAAAAATGTGATGCAGTGTTACTTTTTGGATGGAGGACCTTTTTTGCTTTCAAAATTGCTTTTTTGTTCTTCAAAATTATTTTGGGTACAAAATCAATTTCGGTTTAAGTAATGGTGTCTCACGTAATTTATGGACTCCCCCATATATGTAGGTTTTAAGCATTATGATTTTTAATAGTATTTATTAATGGAAATAATTTAAGGGACTAAATTATTGTTTTTTTGTTTTGTGAAGAAACATTTATTGGGCTTCCTATAATTCACGTAATAAGTTCTACTACGTGTTTTTACATTTTCTTACCTCTGCAGCAATGTAAGCTGGAATGACACTTAACAACAGTTGTTCTTGTTGTCCTTTTTCACACTCAAGTTTAACTCTGGACTCAATGCATGTTCTGGTACCGACGAAAGTTCTTCTGTGAGCCTCCTCTGTTAAATGTCTGTAGTATAGTCCAGTACAGCTTGCTGTTACCAATATAACAGTTTCTGGGACCAACTATTAAAAAAATATATATACATATTTTTAGCCTTTTAATTTTTTTATTTATTTTCTTTAAAATTAACAAAAATACAAACGTGCTTCACCTGAAGAAAATCTGCATCCTCGCCGTCATGCAACCTATGTGCAATGGATGTTGCCAAATGTGCCACTGTTACAATTGTCGCTAAGGCCAATGCTACTGATCTTGACAGCGGCAACATTGTATGTATTGCTAAAAGAAGCGCGAAGAGGGGTAACGGAGCATGTCTTCCAGCTAAAATAAAAAAATTGGACTGAAGAACACTGTTTTTGAGCACTGGATAGTACTTACTTAATATTTACGTTGTTTATAAAAACTAGATAATATTTGTAGTACAGAAAAAAAGCATTTTTTCTTGCAATTCTTCGGTCCTGCATGGATTAACCTAAAATGTTAACTAAAGATGGGAAATAGCCCAAGGATCAAACTCTATATCCAACCGAAGGGCGCCAAAGCCCTGGGGGTGGAAATTTGTTGTTACATTTTAACCACGGAAATTGATTTAAAATGGAATTCTACGTAAAAAATGTTCCGTGCATGCACACTAATATTTTTCAAGTTGTTCGCGATTGAAAGTAGCAACTTTTCGACAAAAAATCGACGTTTTTCATGGGTTTTTCGTGACTTACTCGAAAATTGTGCATTTTATCAAAATTCTCTAAGCAGCAAAACTGTAGCTTTTAAAAGACAAACAAAATTCTGCTATTATAATTTTTCTACCACCAATACAAACCGAGATACGGTTAGCTTCTTTTCGTCAAATGCAGAATTAAATAACGAAAAATACTGAATTTTTCAAGAAAAACTCATAAAACATTTTTTAAAGAACACTTTTTTCCAAATAAAAGAAGAAGCCTTTAGCATAAAAATTTATTAAGTTATGAAAATAAAGTCAGTACCTTATGATATCTACAAGAAAAAATATTTAAACCTTTCCCCAACTACCCCCCTAATTAAAATTTACCTTTACCCTTATTCAATTCTCTTTATACACAAATTGTGGTAATACGTTTACAAAGTTTAACCAATTAAAAAACCTATTTTCAGAAAAATTAGAACTTAAAGTAAAAACGATTTCTCACAATTTCTTATTTTTCGCCTTATTTTTTAAAATAACTCCGAAAACACTAAGTTGTAGCTTTTTTATCACTAAAATTTCTTTGTCCGTAGATTTTCTGTTCAATAAATATTTAACGAGATATAGTCGTTTAAAACCTTTATTTACGAACGAGCACCACCTTTTTCGAGCCCTTAAAATCTAAGGGATCTTAAAAGATTTAATTTACTAAGCCTCGTTTTCGCTTTTTTTTAAATTTAAATAGCCCACATCAAAGCATAGTAATCTACATAATTTTTCTTAAATTAGACATTTTAAATTGGTCAAATTTCTAAGACGTATTAACATTACATGTATAAGGAAACTTGTAGAAAAAAATAACAAAAGAATTTAGTTTGTGTTTTTAAAAGCTATAATTTTATTTTTTACAGATTTTTTATTTGTTGCCTAATTTTCTAGTTATTCGATTAAAAACGTCGATTTTCTCGAAGGTTATATCTCTGGTGTATTTTTTTTAAGTTTTGAAATAACGAGTTTAAACAAATGGCTTAAGCGAGAGTGGTTTTAAAAATCCTAGTCAAAGACGAGGATCTTTTCACTTTCGCGAATGCTATTTGTTAAAACAGATTAGGTAGTTAGAAACGAGTGTTTCAATTTTTCCATAGGAAAAATTAGATGCACGAGGGATATTTGGTAAGATTATTTTCTCAGTTAAATAAACATTGTATTTTAATACAACATTTTCTTATTAAAAAAACAAGAACAATAATTAATAAGAACAATATGCAAGTTATCAAACTTTCATTACATTTTTTCGTATTTTTTTTTCGGAAAACTGCTGACAGCTAAGTTGACATTGTTAAGTAATTTTTCCACTTAAAATTTATATTTGACCTACCAATTTTTGATAGCGATTGGTGAAAACTAATAGGAAGGCAATAATCGTTAAAAATGATAACTTTTAATCGCGAATAATATAATATACAATTAGTTTTAAAAAATGTATAGCATTTTTGCTTAGAATTTATTTTTTTGTTGATTTCTAAAGATAAAATGTAATAAAAAATTCCACCCATGATATGGGGTGACAACCACCTCCAGCATTTTGACGCCCTTCGGTTCGATATAGATGTTTATCCTTGGGCTATTTCCTATCATTGGTTAAAATTTCAAGTAAATCCATCAGGCTATCGAATTTTAAATCCCATTTATTTTTAAATTTACTGTAAGCATTAAAAAAATAAACAAAAAAACTCTTAGACAGTTTAAAAAGGTTTCTCGGACAACCAGTTCCTTGGAGAACCAGTCACTTGGATAAGCGAATGGTTGTCCTTAGGACTATTTATAAGGTATTATGGCCCAATGCAGTAGTTTCCAACCTTTTTGTACCTGCGTTTCCCATAAAAAAAATTTTGGCGCCCCTCTAATTTCTCCAATAATCTAATTTCATAAACACTTAACTGATATTATAATTTATTTAATGAGCTACAAGATAATGTATAATTTTATGTTAAAATATACATAAATAAATAAGTCTTTATTATAAGAAATAATAACTTTAAATCTAACAAAAACAAATTTTGCAATATACAGAAAAAAATAATATATAATTAATATATTATAGAAGGTTGATGCGACGGTTTAGCTTGTTTTTAAGAACAAATTTTCTCATGCCCCATGTAACAGTCTTGCACCCCCTAGGGGGCGACCACACAGGTTGGAAACTACTGGCCTAATGATTAACAGGATAGTAAGCTAGCTTTGTTGGTAGCAACCCTGCCTTCTAATGCTAATGTTGTGGATTTAAATTATGTGTACAGAAGACTTACCTAAAATGGATTGTTCTGGTTTTAACGTTAAAATAACATGTTTCTGTTTAAAGTTCTCTGCTCTTTGCAAATTATAATAAGGCAATTAATTACTTAATATTTAAAATAAATAAATATTATTTTTCCACAACCGTTAAAAAAATTATACAGTTTTTTAATCGTTAAGATGACAATAAAGTTGTTCATTCTAGTACACTACATAAAATGTTAAAAAAGTAACTTTTTTAACACTTCGAAGGTTTTTACACTGTTAATTAGTGTTCTGTTTTCATGCCTATTACAATAAACCTAAATTAGTTATTTATATAACAAGTGTATAAAGTGATTTTTACGAATGGGAAGTCGAGCCGTTAGACGAGGGCGGCAATCCCATGAGTAAAAAAGACACTTAATGCATATGTTACATACTATATTTTTTCCACGACCATCTAAAAATTTCCCTAAATACAATTTATACACATTTTATTTATCTACTTATTATTTATAATTTTTGCAGCACAGTCATTATATTGCCACAAAAAATCATAGCCTCCTTATTTTTATAACAATTATCCTCTGTATAACTATTTATATAACTAACTTTTTATTATTTAAATTCAGAAAATTGTATGTACTTACTTTTTGTAGAAATAATACTAAACAGTATAAATACCTTTTCAATTTCTTAGTCATCCAAATTTATTATTATTATTAATTTTCAATAATTTCTATTAAATTTATATGCAAACTGTTAAATTTTAAAACATGTGATACATGAACTAAAAGAAATAATGACGAAATCAAAGGTAACTTGACCATTTGGTTAAGTTGGTGTCGTATTTACTATTTACATTGCATAAACTGATATTTAAGTTTATTGTAGTAGGTATTAAAACAAAACACTTATTTAAACTTGTAAAAAAATCTTCAAAGTGTTAAAAAAGTTACTTTTTTAACACTTAGTATCATACCAGAATGAAGTACTTTACCTTCATGTTAACGATTAAAAACCAGCATTTTTTATAACGGTCGTGAAAAAAACAATGTATGCAATGTTACAGTAAACGCGACATCAACTGAACGAAATGGTCAAGTTACTTTTGTTTCCGTCATTATTTCTTTTAGTACATGTGTTACTAGTTTTAAAATTTGACAGCGAATAAATTTAATGGAAATTATTTAAAATTATTAGTAATAAAGAATTTCGATAACTTAAAAATTGAAAAGAAATTTATACTATTTTAGTATTATTTCTACAAAAAGTAAGTACATAATTTTCTAAAATATAATAATTGACTTTAAAAAAAAATGAAGTCTATGATTTTTTGTTGCAATATGGCTGTGCTGCAACAATTAAAATTAATAAGTTTAAATGAATGAAACATGTATAAACTGTTAATTTGAAAAAAGTATAGAATGTAACACATGAACCAAGTGTCTTTTTTTTACTCATGGGATTGCCGCATTCGCCTAACGGCTCGTGGTGTTAAACTTCCTATTCGTAAAAAAAAGTAGAACGTTATTCACTCGTTACATAAATTACTATTATAACATTATAAAAATATAAAAAATAGTTATTTGAATCAAAAAATGTTGATTGGCCCACTTACACTAATTACTTACCCAAAAGTAACATAGCAGTAGCAGCTGCTGCTGTAATTACCAGTGAAGACATAAGTGCCCATGCTTCGGATTCCAGTAATACAGGAAATTGGGAAGCCATCAGTATTGCAATAAGAGCAAAAGTGACTATTGACATCACCGTGATTGGTAAAATACTTTTGTGCAAATCCTGAAACAAATAGAAAATCTTAATGTAAGTGAAGTGTTTATTGAAACAGAAGGATGTCATACTTTTTGAAATATTGAAAAATTACTTTTTTCACGACAGTTAAAAAATGGAAGTTAAAGTACTTTATTCTAGTACGCTACATAAAGTGTTAAAGAAGTAACTTTTCTTAACAGTAAGCTTATTTTCACACTTTGAATTAGTGTTTTGTTTCAATGCCTACTTCAATAAACTTAAATATTAATTTATGCAGTGTTAACAGTAAACACGACATCAACTGAACCAAACTGTCAAAGCCCCTTTGATTTCGTCATAATTTCTTTTGGTTCACTAGTTTTGAAATTTAACAGTTTGCAAATAAATTTAAAAGAAATTATTGAAAATAATAATAATGAATTTGGAAGACTAAGAAATTAAAAAGAAAGTTATACTGTTTTAGTATTATTTTTACAAAAAGGAAGTACATAGAATTTTCTAAAATTAAATAATAAATGCATAGTTATAAAAAGGATAATTGTATCCTAAACAATAAGAAGGCTATGATTTTTGTTGTCATATGATGGCTGTGCTGCAAAAATTAAAATTTATAAGTTTAGATAAATAAAACATGTATAAAATAGTATTCTTGGAAAAAAAAATAGTATGTAACACATGCATAAAGTATTTTTTATTTATGGGATTGCAACTGCAAACTTTCCATTCGTAAAAGAAAGTATCCACTTTATGCCCTTGTTACATAAATTACTATTAAACACTAGAACACATCATTTTCTTTATTTAGATTGGGAGGTATAGGCGCCAATGTATCAAAAATTATTGTCATGAAATGTTTTTGCGGAATCATGTTCAGAATAAAATACTGATTACGACGATATATGTTGCGAGCTTGTATCTTGGTCAGACATTTTTTAAACCGCAATTGTTTTAATAATAAGGATTTTCTTTGCATCAAATAAAATGTTATTTTATAGTTTATTTATTTTCTGGGAGTTTAAATTTAAACAAAATAATATTTGGCTTTTCTTTAGAATAAAGATGTTTAATAAACATTTTAAGAAAATTAAACATTTTATGTACTATGAAGAACTATTCTGCTCTCGCATAATATAATAAGAGCAAAAGTGACAATTGACATTACCGTGATTGGTAAAATACTTTTGTGCAAATTTTGAAACAAATAGAAAATCTTAGTGTAAGTGAGGTGTTCGTTGCAACAAAGGGATGTCATACTTTTTAAAATAATGAATAATTACTTTTTCCACGACCGTTAAAAAAAATGCGCATCGTTAACATGAAGTTAAAGTACTTCATTCTGGTACACCACATAAAGTGTTAAAAATAACTTTTTTAACACTTCGAAGCTTTTTCACACTTTGAATTAGTGTTTTGTTTCAATGCCTACTTCAATAAACTTAAATATCAATTTATGCAGTGTAAAGAGTAAACGCGACATCAACCGAACCAAACGGTCAAGTCACCTTTAATTTCGTAATTATTTCTTTTGGTTCATGTGTCACTAGTTTTAAAATTTAACAGTTTGCAAATAAATTTAATAGAAATTATTGAAAATAATAATAATGAATTTGGATGACTAAGAAATTAAAAAGAAATTGAACGCACAAAGTACGTACAATTTTCCAAAATTAAATAATAAATGCATAGTTATGAAGAGAATAATTGTCTCAAGGAGGCTATGATTTTTTATTGCCATATAATGCCTAAATTATGCAAAAATTAAAATTAATAATTTTAGATAAAATAAACGTGCATAAAATGGTATTTTGGAAAAATTTTATACGATCGTGAAAAAATATAGTATGTAACACATGCATAAAGTGTAATTTTTTTACCCATGGAATTGCCGCATTCGCCTAAAGGCTCGTGCTGTCAAACTCCCCATTCGTAAAAGAAAGTAACACTTTATGCACTTGTTACATAAATTACTATTAAACACTAGAAAACATTATTTTCTTTATTTAGATTGGAAGGTATAGGCGCCAATATATCAAAAATTATTCTTATGCAATTTTTTTTGCGGAATCATGTTCAGAGTAAAATGCTGATTACGACGATACATGTTGCGAGCTTCTATCCAGAATAAAGATGTTTTATATACATTTTGTAAAAATTAAACATTTTATATACTTACTATGAAGAACTATTCTGCCCTTGCATAATATAATTAAAGTTAAGATTACTTTAAAAGAAAAAAAATAATAAATTATTTAATATGAAATATATATATATATATATATATATATATATATATATATATATATATATATATATATATATATATATATATATATATATATATATATTTAAAATTTAGGTTATATAAAAAAAAACTTACTATACAGAGAAGGTTACAAAGCCTAAACAAAGGTTTACAGGCTTCTGGTCAAAATTATTTTATAATAATCCAATAAAAAAGTTTTCAACGATACTGCCAGACGAGAACTGACGTTGCGTCTTAGTTTACTACATTTTTGAGACGCGACCATAGGCTTAGTTCTTGTATGACAGTCTTGTTAAGAACTTATTTTAATTAATTATGATAAAATAATTTTGACCCCGTAAAATCTTTGAAAATGAAACATCCTTTACTGCGAAGTTTTTGTGTCATATATTAAGATTTATACTAAAAGCTCGATTTCGGATAATGTCTGACCTTTATTTTTAAGTGATGTTATGTAAGCCACTTTTTACTATCATATTATTAAAAAACATAAAATTTGAGATACTGGTTTAGTTCAGTTTGCTGCTTGGGTTTCCACAGTAGACTAATAAATTAAACTTTATTACATTCAATATTAAAATAAGCTTTTAGTGTATCGCTTTTTACAGTTTTGTTTTTATTTGTTAGCGTACTGCTACCAAAATAAAAATAATATACATCCCAACTACATAAAATAAAGCCAAAAAAGCCAATTTCATTTTTGATTTTACTAAAACGTTATTACTTTAGTGTGTTCACGGATGAACGTAACTATACCTGCATTTTTTTAATGTTTCGAAAAAAAGTTATGAGTCATTAAAATTATTGCTTTGTCTGAATGGCTAAAAGCTATATTAAAAGTCTTAAATAAGAGTTAAAGGGTTTCAAATAGACAAGTCCTTAAGATATGTCAATGTATATAGAGTGTCCTAAAAAAGTTAATTCTAAAAAGTTGTTTTTTTAATTGTTATTGGGACACACTGTATAAATAAAGATATTTTTAAGACGTGCCTAAGTGTAAAGTTTTAGGTTTTTGCGTTAATTTATTAAACCTAAAAATTAAAAATAATTTTACCTATTTTACTCTTATAGAAAAAAACATTAATTGAAGGTTTTGCAAACCCTGTATATAAAATCAACATTTTTTCTTCATAAATAATATTCATTTGAAAGCTAACTTTTTGTCAAAAATTACTTTAATTTTATTAATTTATCCTTTTGTATATCTCATCTAAAGAGACTTCGCACATAACTGCTTAGTTAAAAAAAATCCTTTTCGTTTTTAAGATATTAAGTACAAAAATTTACATAATTTATCTTCAATATATGCTAAAAATATGGTGTATGGAGTATTGGGCCCTTGCTAATCGATCCTGCAAATCCAAGTTTCGAATTTTCAAGAATAAAGCAAAACTTTAATGGGTGTTTTTTAGTTAACAAAGGAAGAATGCTTGTTTTCGTCGTTTTTATTTTACTTCTGACACTGTAAAATTGGTTTCTAAGCACATTCAGAGAATGCTCGGCAACAATGAGCTCTTAATTTTTATAGGAAGATCCGCCTTATTACAGTTGTGCATATTTTTCTTAGTGTTATACAAAAAAATCAGATCTCACTATCCGTTAATCATACACCCAAAACTGAAAAATGTTTTGTAGAAAATGGAACGCTGTTCAAAAAAGGTGTTATATACTTATTTAATAGATCCAACCATTTAAAAGATATTTAAGTTCAAAAATGAAAAAAAAATAAGAAAATTAACTTATTTACTTTATGTTTTATAACTTTACTAAACATTAACTATTACCAATTGGGTTTCTACTCTTTCAAGCAAACATTAAAGGCTCTGCAAAAAGGTCGTTACACTTTTTAACTTTTTAGGAAAGTTACAAAATTTAAAACACAAAAGTTATTTTGCCTAGTTTCTTTTAATTTTTGACCTTAAACATCTTTTTAATGGTCAGATTAATCAAAAAGTACAAACGACCTTTTTGTAATGCGTTTAAAATCCCGTAGAAATAGTAAAAAATCAACTGTCATTAATTAGTTACAAAAGTAAAAAAAAGTTATTTTTCGTAAATTTATTTTTTCTTTGACCTTAAACATGTATCTTTATGAATATGAAAAAAAAAGAGTAAAGAACTTTTATTTTTTAAATGTAACAAAATTGTATGTAAAAATTGAAGAAAGTCAAAACTTTAAGTTAAAGCATTAAAGTTGTGAGTTTTCTATTTAATGCACTTAAACTTAATAACTAGCCAAAAACAAGCAAAATTTAAAAGAATAATTAATTAAACTAAATATATTTTTTGAAATTTGCTTTGTCGTGTCGAGTATTTAAGTGTTAATGCAAAACATGTAAAAAAATTGAAAAAAGATTCTTTAATTCTTAAACTTTAAATTTTATTATAAAATTTAATTCTCTACAACATTTACTTATAAAATTTTGTTCTTTTTTTTATTAAAAGCATTTTACACCCGGGCGTTTTCATATTTTTACTTATAACGAGCCTTGTATAAAACCAATCGGTGTAAAATTTTGTATTTCTTAGTTTTAGATTATGCTACCAGTTTTTTCAAAATGCTAATTTAAAATTTTAAAAAAATTAGCCCATTTGTTTTCTGGTAACATATTCTGGAACACACTGTATACTCACTAGCGTATTGAGGGGGAAGGGGGGGCACTTGAAAGGGGCCCTTAAAAGGTGGGTTTTTATTAGGGAAAAGAAATATTTGTAGTTTTTTTGGTTAGTAACTGGAATTTTAGAAGAAGATAAATGAAGAAAGAGTGCCGTTTGGAGAAGAGCCTTTTTTTTGTCGGTCGTTAAGTTTTTTTGTTTCAAAGAAAAAGCAGAGAAGGAAGGCCCCGGCGTCATTTTGGAGATGAAACCATTTTTTTGCTCTCCAAAATTTTTTATGTATGATATAGTATGGGCCCAGACCTAACCTTGCCGTCCCGGGCCCCAACACCTCTAGCCACGCCACTGTGTATAATTACTACGGTTAAACATAAATCTGGCACGATAATAAAAATAAAAATTGAAAATTGTTATCTTAGCTAATTAATATCACTATCAGACAATTCTTAATGGGCTATCATTGTCTATAACCAAAGTTTGTAGAAAACCAACCTAATGTACCAGCGCAGCGGAATCTCCTTTCAAATCACTTCACATCAGTGAAAATCCATATTCCAGTAAACCTACTATTCTTTAGCAAAAACGAAAACCTTTGAGTCGTGCAAATTGACCCAGAAATAATGTATCTGCCTAGTAAATTCCATTATAATCCACAGGAATTCTCACTATGTAAAGCGTGCGTTCGGAAATGTTAAGCCCTTTCTTAAGAATAGGGGTGTATTGCAAATTATTATTTGGTATATCGTAATGCAGTAAATTATGTGATGACACTAAAGTGTTATTTATTTATAGTTAATTTGTTTTCTGGAAAAAGAATTAAAACAAAATAATATTTGTATTTTTTTCATAATAAAGATAATTAATAAATATTTAAGGAAAGTTAAACTTTTTACCTATTATGAGAAGTTTTTGCTTTTGCAATAAAATAATAAAAATTAGGATTACTTTGGGAAAAAATAAATAAAAAATGAATTACCTAATATTTAATAATTATTTTTCTTTTAGTTATATAAAAATAAAAACTTACATAAAAAAGTTGGTGCTTCTGACCAAAATTATTTGATAATAATCTAATCATAAAATAAGATTTTAACGCGGCTGCCAGACGTGACCTGATCCCGTTTCTGTTGACCATCTTTCCTTGGCTATTTTACCTAACACATGGATCAGATCTACGGAGACCAAAGACAAAGCAGCATTGTTTTAAACTTTTTGAATTCGTTTTTATTCGCATTCTGGTGAAAGATACTAATGCTACAGGATTGATCCAACAAAACACTGTTTTTATTTATTTTAATGGCTTTTCTTAAATGGGCCATAGAAATAACCACAGTTATTAAAAAATGACAACACAAGAGCAGATTTAAAAAAAAGTCCTAACCTTTTTGCCTAATTTGCTTATAGTCTAAGTTCCCGCTGCATCATAACGTATACGCATGAACGTAATACATTCGCCAAAATATTACCTATTAATAGTGGAAATAGTTCCTTACTGTTGCAGTATTGTACGAAAATAATAATCTCCGTTTATGGACAGTTAAATGAAGACACCCTGCTTTTCTATTTCATTCGCCAGGGACCCTCTCCCCAGACTGTTTTCGTTTACCGACTCCGGTATAAAACTCGATGCATACTTAACTGAATCAAATTTCAGTGCTGTATCGGCGGCGGGATTTATATCCTACCGTAGCGCAACGATAGTTTGCCATATAAGAAGACCCTTATTCTCTGTGCATTCACCATGGACCCCATACAGCCCCACTGATGAGTCCTGTGAGCAAGGCGAAACCCGTTTGAGGAGAGGGTCCCTCGAGAATGAAATAGAAAAGGGTATCTTCATTTAACCGTCCATAAACGGAGATTTTTAATTTCGTAAAACATTACCTCTTTATACCTGGCTGCGCAGTACTTGGGCCATTTTTTCGTAGACAGCCATGGATTTTTAAATTATTTACGTAGGTATATTGCTATAATGTGGATGATGTTTTATTAAAAAAAAAAGTGAACGTAGTAATTTTGCAGCGGGAAGTCGTGATATTGTAGGTTAATCTGGAACTGATATATTAAAAGTATAGACCAGCTACCGATAATTCAATCCGCATATTTACAAAAGCCATTTCACTTGCAGTCTTTACGATGCAAGCTTAGCTTTGCTGCGAGCAGTAATTAATACGATGACAAATCTCCTGCAGAATGGATGACAGCAAAATGAAATTGCTAATTTGTTTAGCGTACTCTTAGGTTTAATTAATAGAGCAAATCAATGGCGTATTCGCAGAATTTAATTAACTGGTTAAAGAACAATACGCGGAAATAGGTCACCCCAATGTAAAGAGTTTAAAGGAAAATCTTCCGTTTGTAGAAATCTCTAAGGATATTTTATTTGTATAGAGTTACATTTTAAGTTAAAGTACGTTTGCTCGAATTTACGTTAGTTAGAGTTTAAATGTTATGCACTGCACTATGGGATAGACATCCATGATTTTGGTCAAAAAGCAACTTTAAAATTTTATTGATTCATGCTGTGTATTTAAAGTAGATACTCCAAACTACAAGTACAAAAAATTATAAAAGAATTTGACGACTTCTATTATGTTAATAAGACACTTAAAAATGTATTTTAAGAATAAATGAAAATCATACAACTAAGAATAATTAAACATTAGTGTTTTAGCTTTGCCGCAAAAAGTGCAATAATTTATATTATTCTTACCCAAGTAGACTGAATATTATACTATTTAATCTACTAATTAGCCTAGTTTACTAAAAAAAGTAGAATAATTTAAAGAATAAAAGCTATTGTTGTGCTTCCGATGCAAAGTCTCGCTACTTTTGTCAAATATTTTTTTACCGTTTTCTTTATCAGTTTTTGTACTAACTTTCGGGATGCTACTTTTTGCTACTTCAAACTGTAAGGACAGATAATTTTTTTTAATATTAACAGGGTTTTCCATTTAAAAAATAATTCCTTTTTGTCCTACTCTGTATATCTTAAATGATAAAAGCACTCTGGTAAAAGATACGTTAAAAAATAAAAATATTGGGGAGATGTAAATTTATTACGCTTTTAATGAAAGTTAAAAAATATTCTTCAGATTTGGATGGTCATATTACCGAAACTAATTAAGATAGATATATGAAATGTAGTAATTTTTTAAAGTTTTTTGAAATATCTTTTGGTGGTGTTATAATATATAGGGTGTTCCATTTAAAAAAATTATACTTATTGTCGTACTCTGTATATCATATGAGATAATAAAAATCTTATTACTGATAAGAATAATATAAAATTAACTAAACAATCTGATATTGTAGTTTAATTTGTACAATAAAAAATGATGAAGTTAAGAGGGTTGTAAAATTATAATTTGACATTTAGTACCCCCAGTTCCCCAAAAACCACCTGTAATAATGCATAAAAAAATTTTAAATATTTTTTCAGTAAAGAACACCTAATTTTAAGTTAGTTAATAGGTTTCAGAATTTTGGCCAAAGAATTTTATTTCTATCCCATAGTGCACTGTAAAAAAGGTAGGGGGTAAATTTACAGTTAAAATACATTTCCTTGTAATGTAAATTATATTTTATGTTTTACATTAGAGCTATTAATTTACAATAATTATGTTAAAAATATTTAAAATTACCAGTTATAAAAGTTTTGTATTAAAATTACACACAAAATTTACAATTTAAACTATAAATTTGGAATAATTATACATTTAGGAGATTTTTTTAGCAAAGACCAATGCAAATTGTAGCCATGACGCCCTTGTTTTCAAATTCAAGTATATTTTGTTTGATTAAAAAGTGCGTTTGTCATAAGACCATTGGCGTAGATATTATTTTCAAATTTCTATATCTTAACACTGGGACATGGAACCTGCACCAAATTTGTACCAGATGCTAGTAGTCTTAAGAGCAACACTTTGGTAAAGAAAATTTTAATTTTGAATTTGCGAAAAAACTTTTTTGTAGAAAAATTCAAAGTTTTAAATCCTCCATTTGTTTTTTTTTTTCGTGAATTTTATTAATTTTTGTAAACAAATCCCAAATTTTGCCTAAATATCAACCTTTTTCTGGTAATTACAAGTATTTGAAAATGTTTCATAAGAATATGGTAAAATGAAAAAATTTCAACTAGCTATAGTTTTTTTTTATATGGATAATTTTTTTTATTTTAAAATTTGTCGATAAAATTTAATTAAGTTTAGGGGGATTCGTTTTTAAAATTGGATTTTTTCCATTGGGGAAGGGTAATTCAAAAAATCCACTTTTTTACCAAAGTGTTCCTCTTAAGGCCACTAGATTCTGGTATAAATTTGGTGTTGGTCCGCCCATTTTCCAAACTTTGAGATATAGCATTTAAAAAATATTAGATAATTATTGCAAGTTGCCTTATTAAGCTCGGAAATTATTAATACCGGCCTTATTTAAATAGTGCTTGTACCCATAATTTAGAGTTATTGCAAATCATGTTGACCGTATCATTAACCTAAAAAAAGGAAAAAAATGTAGATTTTTTTATTGTTTTGTATTGTAGGGTTTTGTTTAACACAAATACAGAAATACTTTTGAAAAAGCAAGGTTTTACGTATTTTTAATTCTAACCTTTTCGATTTTGTAATCGGCAGCCGTTCGGTTAGACGAACAGTTCCGAAGTTAAAATAAGTCCAAAATAAGGCACGACCTAAAACCGACATAAATAAAGCCAGGCAATATACTCATTAAGGGAGTTCTTTTCCTACCATGCATATACGCAAGCTCAGATGTCAAAATAAGGCCGGTATTATTAGTGCCTAGCCTTATTTAACTGCGCAATAATGCTCTATTATCTACGCCAGTGCATAAGACGTTATTTTGCGGACTTAATGTTATTAGTTTTCTTCTTTAAAATGTTGGGTATGTTTACTTTTTTAAGTTAGGTACTCAAAAATAAAAATAGTTTGAGGGTCGTGTTTAATAATATACCTGAAACAAAAAATGAAGCTATAAATAGAATAATTTTTTTTATAGTTAAGTAATTTGTTATGGCCATTTCCCGGGCAGAAGAATTTTGGACTTCCATTGTCTTTATTTTAATTATTCATACAACTTTCCAGGCATTCCTATCTCTGTTTGTTTTAAAGTGTTTCATCTATTGTAAATTTATTGTGATTTTTAAATAAAAGAAATTTTTATGATTATATTTGATACAATAGTGCAGGGATGGCGATCCAATGGCACGCAAGTGAGTTGATGTTTTTTTTTTTCTGTAAATATTAGAATATTATGCAGCAGCCGAAAGGAGCAAAGAAGAAAGTTGAACACCTTTTTATCTTTAATTTTTACCTTACTTTGAAAAGTATATCATGGATTAATAAAGTTTTAAGTTGAGTTGCCCCTCTTTTGCTCTTCTTAATTTTTACTGACTTAAAAGAACTTACTTCAGGGCACGCGTAGAACATCAATTTACATTTTTGTACAAAAATGGCACGTTGATACGAAAATGTTAGCTATCCCTGCAATGGTGTATACGGTCTAACTTTTTATGTCTGGAGTTTCTAGAATGTGAAACCTGGACAACAGCCTATTTAGGTAAATTGGACAAAACATTTTTACTATTTAGCTATCATAAAAAAAAATAAAAATAATATATGTTTTCTTATTTATTACATTAACCTATACGGTGAGATAAACAATACAAAAATAGGAACAGCTTTGCTTAATTAAAAAAAAATGATTGCTATAAGTAGGGACTTTTTTAAAGAGTTAATAATTAAAGAGTTTTCCATTTAAAAAGAACTTTTAAAAACACGCTTTAAAACGGGGTTGTTATATAAACAACTTATTTAATTCGATACACAAGCACAAGTTACGATATCGGAAACATGTTTGTAGTAGGTCTCTAACTTAAGCCCTTTTCTCAATAATCCCATCATTTGTATATATCTTCAACAAGGGTTGGGTATATACATTTATACCTACCCCTAATTAAAGTTTATATTATATGTTTGTAAATTACTCTGGCTTTTGTTACAGAGTATAGTAATTACTATACTAGAAAAAATATATTTTTTTACGTCATTACATCCGAGAACTTTTTAAGAAATTCTGTTTTTACATATTCGTATTCCAAAGGTTTATATTCAAGTAGGGTGTGCTACAAATTTTTCTGATTCAAAATTTAAAAGTACTCTATAAGAACAAGTTAATCTGGTATTGGTAATTTTGTGAAAAAAATATGTTTACCTACTTGACTCGAGAGTTAATCCTAAAAAGATCTTAACAGAAACTACCCGATCATTTAAAAATTGCTTTACAAATTTTAATAAATTGATTATTAATTATGAGAGAAACAAGTTTTAGATAACAATATTTTGTCATAATAGCAATATTTCGTAAAAAAATAGTAGATATAGTGTAAATTTAACATAATTTTCAGATTTGAATGGCCATATTTTTTTAACTATAAGAGAGGCATATCAAATGTAGTATTTTCTTAAAGCTCTTTAAAATATCTATTTATTGTTAATGTAATATACAGAGTGTTCTGTTTAAAAATGCCGGTTTACTATTAAACTCTCGAAGATGGCTAGTGGCCATCTTACATAAGATTGAGTAGTCAATCTTAACTCAAGGTTTCACGATAAATAACTCTAAAAAGAGTGACTTAATCGAAAACTCATTGGACAACTTATTTGTAGAGCGTTGAATTTTCCATCAGAATATGCAATAAGTAGATTTTTTCATCTATTTTTGTCTGAGAAAAAAAGTAAAGTCAACTTTTGATTTAGCTGAACGTGTATTATTATTATTACATTTAATTAGTTTTGTTGCTATCGTGACAGCAAGAATATCTCTAGATATAAGGCGTAAGTTATACAGGGTGGGCCATAATTGTATAAGCAATTTTAATATCCTATTAAACAAACATTACAAAACTTACACATATTTTATTGATATTATTTTAAACTACGAATAATGAATATTTTTATGACCTGAAAATTATATTTTTCAAGTGACGTATCTCACATTGCTGACATTCTAAATCCAAAGTTGCATATTTTCAAAAACTTGGCGACTAATTGCTCGCGGAATGGCGTTTATTGTCAATTTTGGTCAGTGGACAATCACCGACAGAAACATCAATGTCCTTTTCATTTCCTAAGATTTTGTGTAGAGTGCAATATCAGCAATCTGGATCTTACTTCAGATGAGTATTTTCCTTGCGGTTACCTAAAATCAAGATTCTATGAAAGTAATCCAACCACGCTGGACCAGCTTAAACAAAACATTGTGCGGGAAATAAACGCCATTCCGCGAGCAAATTGTCGCCAAGTATTTAAAATTATGCAACTCCGAATTAAGCATGTCAGCAATGTGAGGGACGTTACTTGAAAAATATAGTTTTTAGGTCATAAAAATTTTCATTGTTTATAGTTTAAAATATTATCAATAAAAATGTGTAAGTTTTGTAATGTTTGTTTTATTGGATATTGAAACTGCCTATACAGTTTTTGACCCACCCTTTATTTAGAAAACATTGTTTAATACAATACATAGTTAAAAGATAACTAGTTAGATAGATGCAAGCAGTTAACCGACGGGTTTATCAACTTTTAGTTTCGATTACTACAGTAAACTTACTATCAGTGCTTATTTTCTAAAGAGCTTTCAATTTATTATTGTTTTAACCATAAGAATGCTGACGTTCTATCAAGACGACCCTGCCCGGACGAATGCAAACACTGCAGCAGACGAGAAGAGCAAGAAGATCCCGATGAATTCCACTGCCGAAGAACACGCATCCAGTGCTCTCAAGAATGGGACCCTAAGATCTTGGCAAAAGAACAACTAGAAGATCCAGATTTTGGAGACATTGTCAAACTTAAGACAGAAAATGTGAAAAGGCCACCATATCAACAAATAGCTTCAAAGTCTCCAAGACATAAAGGGTACTGGGCCATATGGGACTCTTTGGTTATTAAAGATGGCCTATTACAAAGGGTCTGGGAAAGTTCTGATGGCAAAATCCATAAACATCAGATAATCCTACCAACCAAAAGGATTCCTGAAGTATTACAAGCCTTGCATAATGGTGTAGGAGGTGGCCATTTCGGAGTTATGAAGACTCTTGAAAAGGTTCGAGAAAGGTTCTACTGGCTGGGAAGTCGTGCAGACGTAAAAGACTGGTGCAGAATGTGTAAGGACTGCGCTTCTAGCAAGGGACCGAAAACACGAAGCCATGGCAAGATGAAGTAATACAATGTAGGGGCACCTTTTGAAAGAATTGCCATAGACATAGCAGGGCTATTTCCAGTTAGTAAATCAGGGAATCGCTATATATTGGTAGCGATGGATTACTTCAGTAAATGGCCAGAAGTCTACCCAATCCCAAATCAAGAAGCTATCACTGTTGCCGATGTATTATTTCAACAATGGATTTGTCGCTATGGAGTTCCTAGAGAAATACATTCCGATCAAGGCAGAAACTTTGAGTCCGATCTTTTCAAGAACCTTTGTAATCTCCTGGGAATCCATAAAACAAGAACAACACCTCTTCATCCCCAGTCCGATGGTATGGTAGAGCGGTTTAACAGAACACTTGATAACTACCTGAAAATTAAAGTAAATGACCAACAAAGTGACTGGGATAACTGTATACAGCCGTTTTTATTCGCATACCGCTCCGCAATTCACGAAACTACTGGCGAAACACCTGTTAAAGTCATTTTCGGAGCGGAAATATGTCTTCCAGTTGACTTGCTTACAGGACCTTCTACCAATGAAGAACCAGCAGATGACTATGTAAGTCAACTAAGTAAACAGCTACAGAGGATACATGAAGATGTGCGTACCAAGTTACAAAAAGGAAGTGACCGTATGAAATCTCGCTATGACTTGAAAGCTAACCATCAGGGATTTGTCGTCGGTGAAAAAGTTTGGTTATACAATCCAAGAAGAACCAAAGGGCGTTCACCAAAACTACAGAAGTCATGGGAGGGACCATATAAAATGGTAACACGGGCTTAATGATCCGGTGTACCGTATACAGAAGAGTCCACAGGCAAAGATGAAAGTAGTACATCTAGAAAGGCTAAGTCGTTATCAAGACAGTGATGATACTTGATCGAGACGATCAAAACTTGGAAGGCAGCAATGTTACAGACTTTCAAAAAATGTGTTTAGGTTATAGAATTTTAGAGAGTTAGGATCATTTAATTTAGTTTGTTAATTTATTTAAATAATTTACCTCAATTTTCCCAAGTTCTTTCATCACTTTCAAAGGTTTCCGAAAACGCACGAATTATCCATTAAGAACTTTTACGCCATCCTGTACTATGGAATTTTCACGATATTTCTCGACATTCTTTACTCTTCCACCATACTATAAAAAGGGCGACGGGAAACCTTCGATCAGTTAGTATAGATTCGACTTTTGTGGTGTAAACTTCGAGACATTGACAAGAAAATATTTTGTCGTTGTTGTAACCATAGTTACGTTCCATTGTTAATAAAGGTATAAAAACGAAGGTACGTGTTTTTATACGAGGTGTTTTGGAACAATAATGTAAAAAAACATATACGAAGTGTTTTAAAAAAATAGTTTATCTTAAAAATGAAAAGCGGTGAAATTATTAAATTTAAAGAAATAATTACTTTTATAAAAATACAGTTTCTAAATATTTCTTCACTTTTTAAAACTAATATAAGAGGTGAAAATGGACTATTTTTATCTTCCTTGATAACCAAATTTATCAAGAGACTTACCCATAAATTGAATAGTCAATTGCTTTAGAATGTTTTTAAACTTTTCCATTACCAATTTTAATTTAAAAAATTAAAACGTGTCGAGACGGGGAAATTTATTTTATAATAAAAATATCTTTTCTGCTGCTACCTATTAGGGCATTTGTAATATTAATTTATTTGACATTACTCGATTGTTTAAATACAAGACACTCATCGTTTTTAAAATAAAAAATAAAGAAATTTCTTGTTATTTTGTTGGCATCCTTTTTTCGATGATTTTTAGACTTTAAAACCAGCTATTTGCCACTTACAGAAAACTTATATCGATACCTTAATTCGCAAATCGACTAACTTGATATCCACAAAATTTTACAGCAGAGACAAAAATATTTTATAAATCATATTAAAATAATTTAAAATTTAGTTTTTTTTATTTTTATGTAGATGAATGGTTTCAAAGTAATTTTAAATAAAGAAATCATAGACATTTTTATAATTTAGATCTTATAATAGTTCAAGTAACTACATTTTATTTTAAACAAAAATGGAGTGACCCGATTTGCGAGTTGGGGTATCAGTATGTTCCTTCTAAGTTTTAAACTTCCATATTTTAGCTTTAAAAAGCACGCTTCATTTTTTTTTCTTTTTTAAGGCCATAGTAGACTATCCTACGTTAAAAGAAAAATAGTTATTATATTGTTTTTGACAAAGACAATATTATGAGTTCCTAAAATCAAAAAATAATAACTCTTTAAAAGACCCAAAGAAAAAAAAGAAGCCTTTAAATAAAAAAGATTTAAGGGATCCTTAAAGTTTTTACGAAGTTTAATTAAAATAATTCGTGCTTAATTTGTTTAAGAAATTCTCAGATCGTACAAATTAATTCGTTTGTTTTTATTTAAAACTTCTGGGTAAAAGACTTTAATCTGCAATTGGTATTATGTGCCACGCTTTTATTTCATACAATAGCTTAAACTTTTTTTTAAATATTGATTTAGTCAAGGTTCTCTTATTTGCTTAAATAATTAACAGTACTTGACCCTTAATTAATGGCATTTATTTGAGTACACGCCGAATCGGATCGTTTTTACTAAAACAAAATTTAAAAAAAAAAAAACAAAAAATTTAAAATAAGTAAATAGAAAACTAAAAATCAACGTGTTGGTAGCAATTCTGCCACCGTTCTCAAGATAAAATTAAATAAAAATAAAAAAATTACCAGTTAACTATTATTTAAGTCTAAAATTTTAAAGTTTAGACTTTAGTTTTAAGGAAATTCTGAAAAACGCATGACAATAAATGTCAAATTTTGTGTCATTACATAAATAGTTGCTGGTGTATTTATTATAGAAAAAGGGTGATGAGTTAGTTAATTCTAAGTATTCCTGAAGACACCTCAGCATTGAGCAAAGGTAAGCATGTATTATTTAAATAAAACAAATATTGATGTTACCCATTTATCTTTATGGTGGGTTGACATCTGACATTTATTGCATGATATTTATGACAGACAGAAATTCTGGCTAATGTAAGCAATAAAAAATTCTACCAGACATACATTTTTGACAGTTTACATTGGTCAGAATTTCTGTCTGACATTAATATCATGCAATAAGTGATACCATTATTCAATAATATGTACGCACTTTCCTTAATTTTGCGATTTTTAGAACAAGTAGTCCTTTGCTAAAATACTTGAAGCATTCCAGTTTATTCTGTGATTGTTTTTAAATGCATGGACAAATTATAGACTTATGAAGTTCTGTGTTTTTGATGTATGTTTTAACGCCGATTTACATCAGACGAGCAAATGCTTATTCTATCCCATCTCTATTAAATTTGTTTAGTGTAAACAGACTTAGAGCATTCTTTTGTTGTTTTTAGCGCTGAAAATAACTTTCGTAGATCAAAAAGAATGCTCTTGTTCTAGCTTTAGCTCTTTGTTCGTTTGGTTTAAAATGCACTTTTATGTTCTTTTATGCGTTAAGCTAAGTTTCACTCCTATAAAATTTTTCTCACTCACAGGTATTTTATAATAGTAATTTATGTACCAAGTGCATAAGTGATACTTTTTTACGAATGGGAAGTTTGACAGCACGAGCCATTAGGCGAGTGCGGCAATCCCATGAGTAAAAGAAGATCTTTATGCATGTGTTACATACTATACTTTTCCACGACCGTATAAAAATTTCCCACAATACCATTTTATACATATTGTATTTATCTAAACATATTAATTTTAATTTTGGCAGCACAGCCATTACATTGCAACAAAAATCATAGCCTCCTTATTTTTTAAGAGACAATTATCCTCTATTACTATGCCATTATCATTTAATTTTAGAAAATCGTATGTACAGTATAAAATAATTATATAAATTTTCAATAATTTCTATTAAATTTATTTTAAACTGTCAAATTTTAAAACTAGTGAACCATAAACTAAAAGAAATAATGACGAAATCAAAGGTAATTTGACCATTTTGTTTAGTTGATGTCGCGCTTACTGTTACTTTGCATAAATTTATATTTAAGTTTATTGTAGTAGGTATTGAAACAAAACACTCATTCAAAGTGGAAAGCTTGGAAGTGTTTAAAAAAGTTATTTTTTTAACACTGTTTGTAGTGTGGTAGAATGGAGTACTTTAACTTCAAGTTAACAATTAAAAAAACAGCATTTTTTACGGTCGTGAAAAAATAATATTTTTTGTACCGTCATTTATGTTAAGGGGTTTTGTTTTTGTTAATTGAGATCTTATAGTATTTTGTATTTTAAAGATTGTGCAAATAATAAATTAATTTTCTATTTGTTAAATTTTATTTGATAGGCTGGAAATGCATGGTAAAAATAAATTTGTAATAGTTCCATTATATTTATGCCTTAGGTTTGGATTTTCAAATTCAAGAAAATAGTTTTTATAAAATCAAGAGAATAAATATTATTTTGAACTAAAACATCTTTTAAAAAATATTTTTTAGTGTTTATATTTTGACTAGAACAAATTCTTTAAATTTTTCTCTTTCTTTCTTTAGTTATTGAGTGATTTTTGTTTTAAAATTTTTTAAATATTTTTTATTACAATGTCAAGTAAAGGTAGTTGTCAGTTGTTTTCTTTTTCTAGAGTTAGTTTAATAGTTGGTTCTTGTGTATTAATGTGTGTTAAAAATTGTTTAAACAGTGTTCATGATGTTGATTAATAAAAAAAATGTTATCTATATATCTTCACCAAGTTAAAGGTTTATAAAGGTAATTTTCTACCAATTTTTTTTTTTTTTTTGTAGAAACGTGACTTAGTGTGTAGTGATTAAAGTGAACCCATTACTTGACCCTTATTAAACAAAAATTATTCTTTCTTTGTTAGCGTATCCTTTAATTATTTCATTTTAATCTAGAGTCATATAATGTTAAAAAGAGGATAGGCGCTATTTTCTTCCATGTGTTTTGGTATTTTGGAAAATCTTTTAGCAATAATGAGTAACAAGCTTAAAATATTTTTTAGATATGGTTAAAGTTGAAATTATGTAATTTACGTAAATCATTTACTTGGGACTTAATTGTCTTAAAATTGGCGGAATCTCCGCTTTTAATAAATTTGATAGGTATATGGGTTTATTAAGGCAATAATCACGAATCTAAAAAAATTAGTCGGTTACATTTCGTTTTTAAGCTATTTATCATAAGAGTTAAAAATCGAACTAACTTTATTTAATAATTTTTTTTATCTCTGGACAATCCACGAAGGCTGAAAGCCTGAATACTAACGTACCGTGGGTGTCGTAAGCAAGGTAAGAGGAAGTTTGTTAATACGGGACTTAAAAACCAGAAAATTTGGTGAAGAAGGAAAGACCTCCGCTGGCAGTAGGTTCCACAGTCTAGAAACTCTAGGGATAAAAAACAAACGAAATGGGAAGTTCGGGGCTTGTCCAATTGGACCGTATAGGGATGCATACGTGGGGCACCACGAGTTTCTCTGTTGGGAGCTACAAGAGGAGGGACTATACTGGATAATTCGTCGGAGCGGAAGCCGTAAAAGTATCTATAAAAGAGCGATAGATCTCCCACAGCTGACGATGGGCAAGAGAAGGAAGTCTTTGAGTAAGTAAAGAATCATTAATAAGACGAACAGCTCTTCTTTGAATGGCATCATGAATGCTAAGGGTTGTAGGGGATGCCTTAAATTGAACGAGATTTTTGGCCCCAATCCAATATCAAATCGAGATCCTGAGAAAGAGATATCTGCATCGCCCTGCGTTTGCTTTCCAAGTCGGGTTGAGAGATTGGTTTGAGAACCTGAAAAGTGGAGTGAAGGGTACTATCGGCAGCATAACTATGAACGGGATTGGTTGTGGAAGAAAGAAGGTCGTTGTTGTGAAGAAGAAAGAAAGTTGGTGTTAGTACTAAACCCTGAGGCACTCCAGCATTAATTTCGTGAAAACTTGAAGAGTCGCCATCAACAATCACTGATAAACGTCGATTAGAAAGATAACTGAAGAGCCAAGAGCAGAGTTTAGTTGGAAGACCGTAGAAGGGGAGGTTTATTAAGAAGTGCCTCATGCCAGACCTGGTCGAAAGCTTTAGATATATCAAGAGCAACGATCTAGAAACTCAAGAGACTTGTTCCAGTTGTGTAAAACGAAGGAAAGAAGATCTGCTGTAGATCTCTTGTGACGAAATCCGTATTGCCTGTTATGTAAAATTTTATGTTTTTCTAAATACCTAAAAATTTGCGAGTTAATGGATTTCCCCATTACTTTACAAAGCATTGAGAGGAGTGAAATGGGTCTATAATTGGATGGAACAGATTTAGATCCTTCCTTGGGAATAGGCTGGACACGTGCAGCTCTCCAGCAGTCTGGAAAAATACCCGTTTCATAAGAAATTCAAAAGAGCCTAGTTAAAATAGGTACAAGTTCAGGAGCAACATTTTTTAAAACGATTGCTGGTATTCCATTTAGCCCGAATGATTTTTTGATGTTAAGAGAAGAAGGGATACGCTTAATGTGTTTTACCTTAAAAATAATATTGGGCATTTTGTGAGGAACTGGGGAGATAGTTGGAATTGGATGATTGACAGGTGGATGAAGGGTTAAATTGGCAGCAAATTGTTTAGCAAATAGTTCGACCTTTCCTTTAGATGTAGAAATAATTTCATCTTCCAAAGTTAATGGTGGAAAAGAACTGGTACAGAAATTTCTACTGATTTTTTTGGCAAAGGACCAGAAGGATTTGCTGCCATTTGAGCAAGAAAGTACTTTGTTTTTATACGTTTATCAAAGGAGTCTTTGGCTTGTGTGGCTTGCTTGTGTTTGGTTGTCATTGATATAAAGTTATGTTGCACACAATTTTTGATTTGTACTTTTTCAAACTCTGTTTTCCTATGTATTGTAAACACATTTTTTGTAAAAATTATTTGTTTAGGGTCATCTATCCCCCACCAACACCAACGCCAAAAATGCTGGGTTGTCAAATGATATTTAATCTGAAAGGGTTTTAAATTATTTTTTAATGGTTTTTATCTATTTAAAATCGACATAGCAAATTTAAAAAAATGTACTCTAAATATTGGGTGTCTCTAGCTAGTAGATCTTGTCTATATGTTTTATTTGTTTAAATATTAAAATATGCAATGAAAGCATATCATATAAAGGTGTATTGTGTCATGGATTTAGTTGTTTTTTATCACTAACGTTTAAGCTCTGGGTGCCATCTTGGAAAAAAAAATATGCAAAGGGGGTCCTGTGGCACATCATTTCAAAGGTTCTGACGAGAACTTTATAACCCCAAAATAAAAGGTCACAAACTTTACCTAATACAAAATGGCGGTACTTTAAAAATTACCTGAATACCTGATTTGGATGGCTATATTTCCAAAACTAATAAAATTAGATTTACTTAATGTGGTATTTTCTTAAAGCCCTTTTAAACATCTTTTAAATAATAATATAATATACTGGGTGCTATATTAATAATATGTATAACTTTTTTCTACCCTGTATATTATCACCAGTATTACCAATAGAAAAATATTTTAAAGAGCTTTTAAAACACTACATAAGGCACATCTTACTTTATTAGTTTTAGGAATATGGCCATCCAAATCAGGTATTTGGGTAATTTTTAAAGTACAGCCATTTTGTATTAGGTGAATGTATTGACTTTGTATTTTAGGGTTATAAAGTTCTCGTCAGAGCCTTTAAAATGATGTGCCACAGGACCCCCATTTATCTAATACACCACAAGTTTGTCTATTGGGAACCGCCGTAAGTAAAGGAGCTATACTGGACAATTCCTCAGAGCAGAAGCTATATAAGTACCTATAAATAAAAGCGACAAATCCCCACAGGCCAAAAATGAGCGAAAGAAAGAAGCCTCTCTGTAAGCGAAGGTTCATTTATAAGACAAACAGACCTTTTTTGATTTGATTCGTGTCTTTTTATTCTTTTCTTGCTCTATCAGAGGCTTTTTAAATGATCAAATAACCTAAATATGGCATAGTACATATTTAGGTACTATAATCTGTTCATATTTGGATTTTCGACGACTTTAAACTAATTTTTATATTTTTTTATTTAGGAAAGTAATAAAATTAAATATGGTTTAATCCCACAATAGAATATCTGAACTATCTCTTTATATTTTTTGATTTTAACTTACTTTTTTTTGACATAGATTAAATTGTAACTTAATTATAATAATTAATATAAATTGTAAATAGTGGTCACTGTTTTGGGACATAAGTTTTGTTTGTAACCCAAAGAAAATAAATAAATAAAGAAAGAAATAAATCTCTAACAGTTATATAAACCGTATTTCGTGCACTTTTTGTACAAAAAATTCGTATTTTTAAAATACCTTAAAAAGTTATGAAAAAGCAATAACACAAAACGTTAGTACAGTGACGAAAGGACTTGCACTACTGCAAGTTGCATGTTACCACTTCTACTCGCGAATGGGCATAAAAAGAGACAAACCCCTTTAATTGCGTGTGGGAGTTTCCGTTTAAGAGAAATGCCGGTATTTCATATTAGGGATACCATTCTATATTTGGTCACTTTTCTCTAGTTATTAGGCTTAATGGTTACCAGTTGCTTTAAATAAAATGTTTTTGTCTAAATGGAACTTTCCTAAGTGACATTTTAACGAGACAACGTTGAATATTTAAATCCCAACAGTTTAAAGCAACAATGAACCCTTCTGTGTACAAAATAGGTTTAAGAAATAGACACGTCCTAATTGTCATGGAAATTGACCTTTGTAGGTCGCCTATTGTGCCTTGATCCTCACACTCCTATTCATTTATTTGTACTATAAACTCCATCAGAGGTGGCTCGTCCTTTGGGAAATTAGGAAATGTGCCCAAACTAAAATGGTTTGTTTTTACAACTTATTTATTTATTTATCACTCGTTTGCTCTAATTAATAGGCTGTGTAATTAACCCAAATTTTACTTGTTTTCATTTAGTAGTAAAAATATTAATTCATTTTTTACTTTGCCTTGTGAAAATAGCAAATAGCACACTGATTTCATGCATAGAAAATGCGTTATATCACACTAGTGTTGCAAAGTACTTATGACAGCACTAGTGTTGCAAAGTACTTTACAACACTGGTGTGATACATATTATGATGTCATTCTAAAACTGCTATTGGTTTTGCAAGTGACATATTTATTGTAGTGACAGTAAAAAAACTTTTTATTTACCTTAAACGGTAGAACCCAAATTAGCGAAAATCATCTTATTTTATATTTATTAAAATTTACGAAAAATAAAAACATAAACAAAAATAGACATAACCACAAAAACAACTTTCACTGACTGGCACAGTGTTGTCAGGTAAGTAGATCAAATTTAAAATCTCCCTTCTACCTTTGAGCACGTACTTTATAGAGGCAGCCTTGCCGCTTGACCGTTCGACCTAAAGCGCCAGAGAAAAAAGCCTATAGATCAAATTCTTCCTCTCTCTTCTTCGTGTACTCAAACAACTAGTTAAATCTTTTTTTTTTAATCCCTAATTAAACCTAAGGCTAATACACACTTTATGAATCCACTTTCTTTTATCCATTCATAAATAGAATCAGACCCTTCCGACGTTGCCAAATGCTTTCCATATTTTGCATGGTAACTGACGTTTGGTAGTCGTTTTTTCCTTACTTTAAGGACTTTAGGTTATGCATTTACAATTTTCATATTTTTTATATTTTTTCTTAAAAATATGAGGAAAACTGTTATTTTTACTTAATTTTACATGTGATGTTCAGTTTCATTAACTCGTTTTACCAATTTTACCCCACCCAGCACCCCTTTTCACTCCCTGGTCCCGTAAGTTTATTTACTGATATTTTTTAAAAAACGGAATATTTTGGATATGCACCACTTACGTTTTATTTAGAAGAGTGTCTAAAATATGTAAGAATCGATAATTTTTAAAAACCCTTATAATAGCAGAAAACCGTATTAAACTATTAGCGTTATTACCTAACAAAACCATACAATTTTTATTAAGTGAGGGCCTTTTTAAATTCCAAAATGATAAAAGTTATATAATGCTTCTAGGTAGGTGATTTTCGATGTAAAAATATTGTCAAAACAGTATTATATAGCAGTGAGGAAAAGTATATATCACACTAGTGTTGCAAAGTAAATATCACCCTAGTGTTGCAAAGTTCTCAATTGTTTTTTATTTTTTCTGAACAGACAAACTTTAATTTATTTTTTTTTGGTGAATAATTTGTGGTCGTAGGAAAAATAGTGTACAGTACTCGTGTGAAAATGACTCTCTTACACTCGTGGTGAAATTGCCGCACTCGGCTAAAGCCTCGAAAATCAGCCATTTTCCACACTTGTAATGTAATATACTATTTCATTCTCTAATTTCTTTGTGTTTTAACGTAATGCTTTTTTCCATTATAAATACACTTTTAAAGAAGAAAAACGAATATCAAATATAAAAAAAAAAACAAATCACATAGTAAATTTCTCAAGAAAAAAAAAACAAATTACATTTTTGACTAAATGTTTTTGGTGCCTGGACCAGCAATAAAATCGACTTTATGATAATAAATAAAACCTATTTAGAAAAGCTTGTTTTTACGAGTCTCATTTATGATCATTCACTTACAGAAAGGCTTCCCTCTCTTGCCCTTCGTCGGGCTGTGGGGATTTATCGCTTTTTATAGGTTCTTCCATGGCTTCTGCTCTGAAGAATTTTCCAGTATAGTTCCTCCATTCACGGTTCCCAACAGAGAAACTCGTGGTTCCGCGCGTATGCATCCCTATACGGTCCAACTGGACAGGCCCCGAACTTCCCACTTTGTTCGTTCTTTTATTCCTAAAGTTTCTAGATTGTGGAACCTGCTGCCCGCGGAGGTCTTTCCTTCCCTCCCAAATCTTCAAGTATTTAAGTTCCGTGTCAACAAACTCCCTCTTACCTCGCTTAAGACACCCACGGTACGTTAATATTTAGGCTTTTAGCCTTCGTGATTTGTCCAAAGATTAAAAAAGAGTCTACCACAAATATTCATACTGTCATATATGGAAGAGCGCTTTCACCCAGCCTGTGAATTTTGACATGTTCCGGGTGTCGGAGTGGGCTAACGCGTCACCATTTTTCTCGGACAAGTTTATCACCATGTTTTACATGGAATTTTTAAACATTGTGTTAAAAATGGTAAGGGTTACAGTTACGAAATCTGCCCAGTCTGATACCCGAAACATGTCAATTTTGAGAATTCGTGACTGTAACCCTTACTATTTTTGACACAATGTTTAAAATTGCATGTTTAATATTGTGGTAAGCATGTCCGATAAAAAAGTGACGCGTTCGCCCAGTCCGATACCCAAAACATGTCAAAATTGACAAGATGGCTTAAAGCGCCGCTTCCATATATGGCGATATAAATATTCGTGGTGAACTCGTCAAAAGAAAGCCTTCTAAGGGTATTATTATTAACTCTATTTCATTACTGACTTAAGCACTATTTAGTTTATATTTTGAAAAAGTATAAAACCAACCAAGGGATTTAAAGAAACTAGCTTACTCTTCTTTTTGGCCTAAGTTATAAAAAAAATGTTTTATGTTAGAAAGCTCAACAGTAGTCTGTTTAAAGTCTATTTCCTATATAACACTAATTTCTTTGTATTAGAGCCTTTTCTAGTAAAATTTATACGCCTATACCTCTAAAACTACTTCTAAATTATTAGGAACAATTCTAAAAAGAATAAAGAAAGACCCGATTTATATGACTTTCTAGTCGGTAATATGAGGTCATAAATGCTCTTGCATACTAGGCGCTCAGAATACGATCCACTTAAGCTGCGGTCAAATATCTTATATGCTATTTAAATGGAAATAAGCGTACCGTAAGTGAATAGTCATAATTGGCGCTTCGCTCACGGTACGGTTATTGAGACATGTAAGGTATTTCACCGCAGCTTGAGTAGACCGTGAGCTGAGCGTGACCGGAGCGTCTAGTGTGCATTGCCCTTAATCTAAACATGATATTTTGCCTTAAAACCAAAATTTTCGTCTTTTTATCTTATAGGATTATTAATTATTTAGATCGTTTTAATCGACTTCGAAAAAAAGAAGAGAAGGAAGAGGTTAGATGTTCGATACCTATGTTTTTTTATGTATGTACACCAATTACTCTCTCCATTGTGGACAATTTTTTTTTTTATTCAAAAGAGTTCATTTCCGCGATGGTCCCATAAGAAAACCCAGTAATGATCGCAAAAGACAAAGGTACTAGACTTATTTTTTATTTCATTTTTCCTTCTTTTTGCACACAATTCTTGATTCTAAGCTAAAGTGACACACAATATTTGATTTTTATCTTTTAAAACCCAATTTTTCTATGTATTTTACACGTTTTTGCATTAAATTGCATAGCTTTACTTTTAACCGTGACAAATAATGGTGGAGGCGATGGGGCAATGTATTGCAGCGTTTTAAAAGGAAACCTTCGCAATTATTTAATAAAAGGTATAAAATGCATAGAAAACCGGGGTTTTAAAAGGTAAAAGTCAATTATTGTGGGTCATTTTAGGTATAAATCAAGAATTGTGTACAAAAAGAAGGGAAATAGTAAAAATAAGGTTAATGTGAATTTCAAATTTGATGATGATTATCTTGAGAACAAAACGTTTGCGAAAAAAATATCTCTTACATTCGTAATCAGCGCCCCAAAAACACCTGTATACCGATTTTGCCAACTTTCTAGACAATTACCAAAAAAATTAGAAAAATGAAATCAAGTAATATCATATGGTATTAAAGTATAAAAGTCTTTTGTGTATTTAGTTATTACCATTTAGTAGTTTAGCGGAATGTTATTACTATGGGTTATTACCCAACTTCATTTTTCTATTTTTTTATTTATTTTGCGAAATAGCAAGCCCAAAGTAGCTGAAAATGCAAATACATATCATCCGTTCATGGGTTTAATTTTTTTTTTAATTATTCACTTTGGATTAACAATAATTGTTAAGCAATAAATTTTAAGTAAATACCCCTAATTTAGTTTTTAAGCGATTTGCTTTTAAATTGTGGACTTATTTTATACCTCTTTACATACATTATAAAAAGTTTAAAGATATATTAAATTCATAGGTATATTTTTTATTTGTATTTTATTATTTTATTTGTCAAATTTCCGAAAAGCTTTTAAAAAAGCGGTAAAATTGTATACATAATTAAAAAGAAACCCTCTAAAGCTGTTTAAACTTTTTGGAAACTTTTTAATTGGACAAATTGCTACCTAATTAATATTTCGTAAATTTAACATTTAATCCAGGTTTATTAAAAAGTTTTTATTTATGGATAATCCTCTTTCGCTAAAAAAATGAAAACAAATTATTTTAAACTTTAATTTACATGATAAAACTCCTAACCTTACTTTCGTATATTTTGTATCACACTTTTATTTACTAAATAATATTTTCTAAAAACCGTGATATTAAAAAATTTATATATTATACATAACAAATCACACAAAACCACACATTCATCAAATTATTAAAAGCACCATTAAAAAAGCTAAATAATCGTAGATTAAAATTGCTTCAAAAAAAAAATCAAGTTAACTGTGATGAAAAATAAATGAACGTTAATTAAAGCTGGTTTTTAGTCCGCCAAAAATTGTCCCATGATTTTTCCCCTAGAGACATCAAGAAGGGGTAATTTTAATTCAAATCTGCATTTTTTCGCACGCTAACATTCGATAAAAATCTGCCCCACGGTCGATAGCGTTTTTATTTGTTTAATTATTTGTAAAATAACCTAAAACAGCAAAAAATAATAATTTTATATATTCACGTTTTTTAACGTAGACTCAAGGTTCCCGATAATCACTATACCGGATGTCCACAAAATTACTATCAAATCTATCATTTTATTAAGAAGTGTTACACGATTTTGAAATATTGTTTAGATATACGGTTGAATAGGATGCAGATTTCTTAGATTTTATGTGGTACATCTGATTTAACCCTAAGTACTCTCAATTTTAATATTTTAAATGAAATCCCTTTTATCATTATATATAATAAAACTAAGTTGATAAAATGTGCGTGCCGATAAAACTTGAAAAGGAGTGCCGATACGATAAAGGGACTTATATAGTGTGATAGCCCTTTATCCCCTCTCGAACAAGAAAGTTCCCGTTTTACCCTAAAGGGTGTATCTTTAAAGATATAAGGACTCTTCCAACCCTTTAACTTGGAAATTAAGTGTAGTGGCGCCATCTGTTGTCGAGTATTTGAACTTCATTCAGAACAACGGTTATTTGGGTCTCATATCAACTCCCGAGCGAAGCCGGGAATCATAACTAGTATATAATAAAACTAAGTGGATAAAATGTGCGTGCAGATAAACCTTAAAAAGAGTGCCGATACGATAAAGGGACTTATATAGTGTGATAGCCCTTTATCCCCCCTTGAACAAGAAAGTTCCCGTTTTACCCTAAAGGGCGTATCTTTAAAGATATAAGGACTCTTCCAACCCTTCAACTTGGAAATTAAGTGTAGTGGCGCCATCTGTTGTCGAGTATTTAAACTTCATTCAGAACAACGGTTATTTGGGATGCGTTTCAAAAGGCGCTGCGAGCAATTGCAGCATGTGTAGTGGCGAAAAATTTTAAATTCAAATTTCAATAAAGTCTTAAATTACATTTGTTACTATACTAAAGTTATTATATTTTATGTATTTATACACACACAAGTTATATGTTGTTTACAAACAAGTAGTATAAATACTGAGAAAATGTTTTCAATAATTTTTTTACTTTTTACGTCATAGTTTATTTTTTATTTCAACTACCACATATCAACTTTCGAGCAAAGCCGAATATCATAGCTAGTATTTTATCTAAAAATTAATTTTTACATGCAATTTCAAGAAAATAAATGTACCATGTTATACCTATCTTTATGAGTTTTTGAAAAAATGGCGTTTGAAAATGTCATGTTAACCGCCATTTTTATCGATTTGATAAAATAACAAATGATGGCAGAAAACAGCTATTGCGATTCTTTACACATATTTAATGAACCCTATATCCTATCAACGTAAAAATAAAATTTCCGGTTTTACCGAAAGTGTCATATACTACGTTTATATCGAATAGTTAAAGCTGGCTTGAAAACAAAGCGGCTTTGAAGCGATTTCCCAATCTACGTGTTTATTTCGGTGGCTTGAAAGTCGATTGAAAATCGAGGTCAACCAGATTTCAGGCCATCGTCGTACGCATGTGGCAGTTTTGCATCCAACTTTACAGTAGACATCTAATGAAAAACAAACCTCATTTTTAATTTGTCCCGTTTTGTGTGCTGTTGTTGGTGTGAGCATGTTTTAAAGTTTTTTCTCCTGTTTTTCCACTTATATTTTGTATAAAAATGTTAAAATCATCTATGAATTTGACACTGATGACGTTCGAGGAAACATTCATCTGAAGTTAGGCAGTTATTAAGCCCGCTTGAATCGTTTATATCGTGTTTCTAATCGGCTTCAGTGAAGTCAACCCTACTTATTTCAGGCTTAGCTTGAACGATTCAAGTCACATTCAAGGTCGTTTATATCGCTTTTCAGCCCTTTACAGGCACCGCGATATCTCAAGCCCCAGCTTCAGCTATTCGATATAAACGTAGTGATAGAAATTGATTTTCGGTAACAAGAACTTCAATAATTTAAATGAGAACCACACACTACACTTCAAACCGTAAATTTAAGCTTTACCTCATTTCTCCCAATCTTTTCTATTAATTATATTCTATCGTTAAATCTAGTTTTTAAGATAGTAATAGTGAAACGTTAAGCTGCCTTGAAAACGGCGTAAAATTATAATTACAAAAATAGAAATCATAACATTTTGAGTGAAACTCAAAAGTTTTTTACAACAATTCAGTAAAAAAACGTTGTTTTCTAAAGAACTTTAAAAATATTTATATGCGGTTTTAGTTTAAATTTAATTTTGGTTACCGATTTTTAATAAAAATAATTGTGAATTTTCATTTAAAAATTTTAAAGAAAAATATTTTTAAAAAAAAACTTTTTAAACTCACGTTAAACTTTAGCGAAAGCAACAAAAATAATATCAACAGGGTTGACTTTTTTAATCGGTAAAGGTTTCTCTTTAAAACGAAACCGAATTCCGTTAAGGCAAACCAAAATAATAAGCATTTTAAAAAGTAAAACTTTAACCTTTTCTGCATCCCTTATTTTACACCCTACAAAGAAAGATACAGAATTCAAATAGCAATGCATTAATAATATTTTTTTCTTACTTATATTGGGCGATTTCCAGGTTAAATGTATTTTTATAGATGACTATAGATGCTACGCCCCTAGCGGTATAGTTAGGAACTTAAAAATAATTTCCAGTGGTTTCTCATAGGCTTCAAAGAATGTTTTTCCTAATGTCCTACGACCACTACTTTCTGAGATATGCTACCTATCCACCCTTAATAAAATACCCTGTAAAGTATGAACGCTGTAAGTTCAACACAGCTACGTCATCAACAACCAAATGTTTACATACAAAAACACCGACGTGCCATGTATTTTTTACCCATAGGCATAGCCTAATTGTAGCACAGAATAACTAGCTACCGCAACCGTGGGTTTGGGGCATTTTGATGCTATCAAAGTATGACGTAGCGGTGTTTAACTAACAGCGTTTGAACTCTACAATATACAGAATCAGCCAGTCAATTATACAAATAGGCAATTGTGGAAAAGAGACAGTCTAACACGAATACAAACATGCAAACATTGGATTGGGTGACTAATAGTGCTTGTGTTGCTTACATTGCATTACCTGGCAGATATGCAGGAGGTGTCTCTAGAAAGGTACGAAAAAGGAAGCCAGCAGATTCCTGAGGCTAAAATATGACTTGTTGATCTAACAGCAATTCCTCGAAGAAAGTGGACGGTTTCGAAGATACAGGATGTTAAAAATTTATTCTGGCTTTAGTTTTTTATAAATAATTTTAGTAACCAATAGGTGTATTCGTACTAATGTTTAGCTAAACGGGGGTTTTGGAAGGTGAAAAATAGGAGATCTGTTATCCAATTTGATGGTTAACTTTAGGGGGCACCACCTGCGGCAGCTTAAAACAAATTAAAAACAGAACTAGCCTTTTAACACCAAACCTCTGTATGTAACTCTTCAAGAAAACTTCTTATTTTTCAACATATTTTACATAATAAAGGTATGCTTAGAATAAGAGTTGGTTTAGGCAACCGTTTTGTAAATATTGATAGTAAAAAAATCACTTCCTGTTACGGCTTTTTATTAACTTGGGTTGTAACTATCTGGCTATGTAACGGAATCTTTGAGCCTCAATTTTAACCAACTTCCAGCTATTCGATTTCTTTGAAACTTTGCACACGTATTAAGGAAACATGACAATGCAATAATCTCGCAAACAGTATCCCGTTATCTTTTTTGATCGCCAGGAAAAAATTCCATTATATTATAAAAACAACACCTAGGTTGCCATCTGTTGGCAACATTTCAAACTTTGCTATTAAATGAAGAAGAAATTTTTAGTGGGTTGCAATATATTGGCAACGGTCCAAACATTGCCTGGATTGCCATCTGTTGGCAAAATTTCAAACTTTGCTACTTAATGAAGAAGAAATTTTAGTGAGTTGCAATCTGTTGGAAAAATTTTAAAATTTGCCACTCTTGTTCATTAAAAATTTTTTTCGCCATTTTGTCAAGAGTAGCAGAAACTAAAAATGAAAATAATTAATAGTTTAAAAAACTAAAAAACACGCTTTATATGCAACCGAACTAAAAATTAGAAAATAATTTTTCATTAAAAATATTGTCATTTCATAGTAAAAAGCGTGGGGTGATAAATATATTAAATGTTATAATTATTATATTTGCAAATATCTATGATGGAAAAGTTATGAAAAATAGTAAAATGCACCCCACGCTTACTATGAAATGACAATATTTTTTAATGAAAAATTATTTTCTAATTTTTAGTTCGGTTGCATATAAAAGCGTGTTTTTTAGTTTTTTTAAACTATTATTTTGGCTTACTCTACGGACACCCTGTATAACACGAAATGTAGAAAATGCCTTCTGGTTAAAATTTTAAAAACATCTCAACTAAAAGAAGAACTGATGCATATAGAAGTAAATAAATTTAATAATACTTTTGGTACGTTTTAACAAGACCAACATTTTATTTCATTGTAAAAGTCCCCTCCGCCATTGAATTTATCACTGCAGAATAATCTGATTTTATGTAATCTAAAAGCAGCCAATCTACGCATAATTGAGCCCGAGACAAAATTGATAACCCTACAAGGGAGTTACGAAACGAAGCATCTTGTAAAGACGTTATTTAAAAGTAAATTATTTAAGAAAATATTGCATTATTTTAATATGTACTGTAGATAATAGTATATTATGGGATAAGCACGAAATGTTACTTATTTTCCACGAGTATGACTTTTGCAGGACGAGTCGCAGACGACTGCTCTAAGTTAACGAGAGGCAAATGAGTATTCCGTGCGAGTTGCATACTATCCTTTTTCTACAACTATTGACATATAACTTAAAAATATTTAAAAACTACTTTCCTGTGAATTTATATCAGTACAAACAATAAATTTAATGTTCCTGATTGGTGACAAATTATTTGTCATAGCATAAGCGATAATAAAGCCTACTGCAATTTTTTTTATCGATTATGATTAATTTTCTTATTAGTTGATTTTACGTACTTACCTATTGGATATTTTTATACTTATACGTGACTAAAAATAGTGACACTGGCTGAAGAGTCATATTTAAAAAAATGAGCTTGTCAAAAACATATACAAATTATCGTATTTGAGCACATTTAAAGCACCTTATGCTCGTGGGTAAATATCCATATTACCTATTTAAAACCACATAAATAATGTATACATTTTTAAACAGTAGTGGAAAAAGTATATTATTAAAATATTTAGGATAAACCTATATTTTTAATTCGTTGCAAACCCTAAACATAGATTAAAGGGCTATATTCCCAGACAACAAATAAACTATAAAAACCTTATTATATGGCCAAACACTTTTATTTGCTATTTTTGTTTTTAAACTGGTTATGATACCTAAAGGTTTATCTTCTGCTAGTCAATTAGTTTTACAAAACTAATGTCAAAGTCATTTTTAATGAAAAAATTTCCATATTTCTAAGGCGCGTTTAAGGGATCAGTTCACGCCTGGCAGCTTTGTTAATAACTTAACACAGGGTGACCGTAAATTCCGTTTGTATATTCTAAGGGGTAATTCTACACAAATATATATAAAAAAAGGTCATATGAACATATATCCTAAACGTCTTAGTTTTTGAACTACAGAGTGTTAAAAATTTGAAAAAAAAATGTGTTTTTTTATAATAACTTTTATACCAATTTAGATATTTTAAACAAATTTGGGGGACGCCTTCTATGCATCAAAAGACATTTTTAGAATACAAGAAAAAATAATTTTTACCAGTGTCGTTTATGAGGGGCTTAAGGTAAATATTTTTAAGAAAAAAACAATACGCCACTGCAGTTTTATAAAATAAAAATATTTTTTAAATGCCCATTTAGTTTGACACAAATCTGATCTTAGATTAGATTATTATAAAATAATTTTGATCAGAAGCACTTGAACCTATATTTAAGGCTTGCAAACTTTTCTACAAGTTTTTATATAACCTAAAAAAATATTTATTTTTTATTAAATAATTAAATATTAATTTTCTTCTTATTTTAATTATATTATTGCAAGAGCAGAATAGCTCCTCCTAATATATATATATATATATATATATATATATATATATATATATATATATATATATATATATATATATATATATATATATATATATATATATATATATATATATATATATATATATATATATATATATAAGTAAGTTTAAGTTTCTTAAAATATTTATTTAATATCTTTATTCTAAAAAAAATAATTTAACTAAAATTCCAGAAAACAAATAAACTATAAAAAAATTAATGTAAGTTTTCCTAATTAGGAATAAAAAAATTTAATCGGCTGCTAAATCAGTAGATAATATTTTTATCTTTAAATAAAATAGACACTAAAAATCCACACGGGCTGATGTGTCTTTAATCAATACATCTCTCTCTCTCTCTTTTTTAAAAATTAACTCATGATTAGGCACTTGATTTTTGTTTAATCGCATTTAGAAAACACCCTGTATAACAACAATAATATTTCTAGGACTGATAGCTAAAGCTTTATATAGTATTATCTTTCTGTGTTAATAATTTAAGACCTACTACGATAATAACTTAAATAGGCTTCCCCTGGTAAACTTTCACGATCAAGGACAGCAAGCCAAAATTTGCAATTCGATTGACCAGTTTTTGCAAGTCAATGCTTGCAAAGCTTTATTGGTGGTTTAGTGGATTTTAAAGCTTTTCTTGTGATTACATTGGCTCAAATAATTTTTGATTATATTAGAAATATTTGGGTAAAATATTTATATCTTAAAATTGGATTTTTATATAAATTTGCACATTACTTTTTAAAAAATTATTGTACAGTGTGTCAGAATTTCGTTGCAATTGCAAAGCATCTTGGTAAAAATTCGAGATAGAGACTTGCGAATGGTTACTAATTTTTGATGAGAAAAAATATGATACTAAAAGATTTTGTATGGCCCTCTAAATTTTTTTATATCCAGGGCGAAGTTTATTTTTGGACCCCCTTCGTATTTCAGTTGTTTTGTAACTTACAACAAAAGTAAAAACTAACATAAGCAGATATTTTTACGTAAAATCAACTGGTGTAGTATTTTTTTAATTTTATATTTTTCAAAGCATGAAATAAACAATTATATGAAGCATGAATTAAACATATAGTTTTTCTTAGGGAACACCCTGTATAATTTTTATTGTTAAATTATAGAGAATAAGAGTTTTTTTTTAAATATATAATACCTAATATTTATTTTACATTTTTAGACCATAAAATGATGTTTTTAATTTTAAAATTGCATTTCGCAAAGTGGACCATAATAATAAAGACTTTATAAGAGAGAATAAAGTTGACTGTTAGTTTATAGATTACTAGCTTTTGCCCGCGGCTTCGCACGCGTTCGAAATAAAACAATTCCCCTTCCCTATACCGTGAAGATTTTGAATATTATTATAACCGCATCAAAATCCGTTGAGAATAGTTACGTCAATATCGAATTTTAAATGTAAACTTTTTTTACCACTCTGTATATGTTTTTTGGATATAATTATACATATAAACCTTCCTCTTGAATGACTGTATTTATTAAAAAAACGCATGCAAATCCGTTGAGAATATTGACGTCAATATCGAATTTTAAATGTAAACAATTTTTTAAACACCCTGTATATGTTTTTTTAAATATTATTTTACATATAAACCTTTCTCTTAAATCACACTATCTATTAAAAACCACATTAAAATCCGTTAAGAATAGTAACGTCAATATCGAATTTTAGTTATAGTTTATCCAAGATAGCCGACCCATGCCCACTTCGTTGGGCGTTAATATCTGATTTTTTTGTTAAATCATAGTAAAATATAGCCTATAACACTCCTGAATAGTGTAAGCTTTCTGATTGTAAAAGAATTTTTATGATAGGTGCAGTTCTTTCGAAGATTAGCGGCAACAAAGAAACCCACAAACAAAGTTACAAATTTTACCTCTTTATATATTAGTATAGATTTACATTTTAAAGAAAAATCTTAGTTTTAACTATTTTACCTTACCCAGCATCCCTATATAGCCCTTGGTTCCTTAAGTTCTCAATTTCCTCAAGCTTTTTAGAAGATCATTCTACCGGTAATACTGGTGATAATATACAGGGTGGAGAAAGAAGTATATATTTTTTTTTAATTAGGCACTCTGTATATTATATTACCATTAAAAAGATATTAAAAAAGCTTTAAAAAACACATTATTTACAATTAACTTTATTAGTTTTGGAAATATGGCCATCCAAATCAGGTATTTGGGTGATTTTTAAAGTACCGCTATTTTGTATTGGGTAAAGGTATTACCACAGTATTTTGTATGTGGTATTACCTTTATATTTTAGGGTTATAAAGTACTTGCCAGGAGCTTTAAAATGATGTGCCACAAAACCCCCTTTCCATTTTCTTTTTTTTCCAAGATGGCTTCCCGCCGCCATTTTCATCCGTCAATTTTCCTCTAAAATATAGTATTTTTGCATTAATTTTATATTCCAAAGTGATGTTTGTCTTACTAAACATGCTGTGACTCACCACTATATTAATTTCCAGCCTTACAGGCAAAACGTTACTCGAAGGGTTTACTAGCTCTGGAACTATTATTTTATTTTTATTAAAAAGTGACAAAATATACTGTGCGTTCTATTAAAAATAAATGAAATTTTGTTATATTTAATCCCTAAGCGAGTTAAAATGCCTGGCCAAATTGACAAAAATTTATAAACCCTCTGTATCTTCAAAACCAATCACGTAAGCCATAATTTCCTTTAGCCACAGCACTTGGTTTAAAAATCTAAACCAAGATTATGCAATCAGTTATTTTTTAAATCTCTTTTAGTTTTCGCCATACCCTGCAAGGTCAACTAAAAGGCGCCACCCTGTACAAATCACCGTACCATGTGCAAAATTTGAAAGTTTAAAAATTAATTAAGCAAAGAATACGTTTTCCTAATTTGCGGTAAAATTATTACTGAAGATATGTTCTGTAGTTTGGCGGATTCATTTAATGGATGGTACTTCTTTGGGTACACGCCAAAATTAAGTTAAAAGTACTAAAAACCAAAAAATTTAAACAAGTAAAAAGATAATTAAAAAATCGACGTTTTGGTGGCAAATCTGCCACCGTTGTCAAGAACAAAGGGAACTAAAATGATAAAAATGAAAACTTACTATTATTCAGGCTTTAAAATTCAAATTTTTTATGTTTTTTCTCGGATATTCTGAAAATTTTGACATTAAATGTCAAAACATGTTTATTTGGTTATAGTGTCATGGTGACATAGATAACTGGTTGCTGGTGTATTGATTGTTTATTTTAAAAAAGGTGAATAGTTAGTTAATTTTTAGTCTTCCTGAAGATACTTCAGTATCAAGCAAAGGCAACCAAGTGTTATTTAAATTAACTGAAATTGATGCTACACAATTATCTTTATTTAATAATATATACGCACTTTCTTTGATTTTGCGTTTTTTAGAACAAGTTTCCTTTGCTAAAATGCTCGAAGCATCCCAGTTTATTCTATGATTGTTATCAAATGCGTGTTGGCAGATTTTTGATTTATGAAATTCTGTGTTTTTAATGTATGATCTGTGTTCTTTTATGCGTTTGGCTAATGGTCTACAAGTTTCACCTATATAAAACTTATTGCATTCGCAAGGTATTTTATAAATGACATTTTTGTATTTTCATTTAAGTTGTATGGTTTTGTTTTTGTTAATTGAGATCTGATTGTGTTTTGTGTTTTAAAGATTGTGCGAATATTAAATTTATGCCCTATTCGTTGAATTTTATTTGATAGTCCGGGAATGTATGGTAAAAATAAATTTGTAATAGGTCTATTTTGATTTTGTCTTATAACTGGAGTTTCAAATTCAAGGAAACAATTATTTATAAAATCAAGAGGATAATTATTTTGAATTAAAATATTTTTTAAATAATCTTTTTCAATATTTATATTTTGATTAGAACAAATGACTTTAATTCTATCAAATAGACTTTTTACAACTCCCTTTTTAACCATTATTGGGTGATTTGAGTTAAAATTTAAGTATCTATTTGTATGTGTAGGTTTTCTGTAGATTTTTGTTTCAAAATTGTTTAAATCTTTTTTATTAAAATGTCAAGAAATGGTAGTTGTGAGTTGTTTTCTTTTTCTAATGTAAACTTAATTGTTGGTTCTTGTGTATTAATGTGTGTTAAAAAATTATTTAAAAAGTGTTCGTCATGTTGGTATATAGAAAAAATGTCATCTATATATCTCCACCAAACTAAAGGTTTATATTGATAATTTTCTACAAAATTTGATTCAAAGTTTTCCATAAAAATATTACTTAATAAAGGTGATAAAGGTGAACCCATAGCCATGCCAGAGGTTTGTTTATAAAAATCAGTGTTATATTGAAAATATGTTGTTTTGACACAAAAAGTTAAAAGCTCAAGAATAGTGTTTATGCTTAATTTTGTTCTTTCGCCAAGATGGACATCATTTTCTAATTTATTTCTAACAATATTTAATGTTTTATTCACTGGGACATTTGTGAATAAACTAACAACATCAAAACTTACCAGTGTATTATTTGGATCAATATCTATGTTTGATAATTTCTCTAAGAAATGTTTAGAATTTTTAATGTATGTATCAGTGTTGTTTACCAAAGGATCTAAAATGGTAAGTAAAAAATTTTGCTAATGGATGTGTAGGTGAGTTTATACAACTTACTATAGGACGTAAGGTATATTGGGTTTATGTATTTTTGGTACTCCGTAAAAATGTGGTGTTTTACTGTTGTAATTGTGTAGCATCAATTTCAGTTAATTTAAATAACACTTGGTTGCCTTTGCTTGATACTGAAGTATCTTCAGGAAGACTAAAAATTAACTAACTATTCACCTTTTTTAAAATAAACAATCAATACACCAGCAACCAGTTATCTATGTCACCATGACACTATAACCAAATAAACATGTTTTGACATTTAATGTCAAAATTTTCAGAATATCCGAGAAAAACATAAAAAATTTGAATTTTAAAGCCTGAATAATAGTAAGTTTTCATTTTTATCATTTTATTTCCCTTTGTCTTGACAACGGTGGCAGATTTGCCACCGAAACGTCGATTTTTTAATTATCTTTTTACTTGTTTAAATTTTTTTGGTTTTTTAGTACTTTTAACTTAATTTTGGCGTGTACCCAAAGAAGTACCATCCATTAAATGAATCCGCCAAACTACAGAACATATCTTCAATTCAGGTATGGGCCTTATATATGTTCTATTTTTAGAGATTTAGAAAATAGATATAAAAAATTAGGACATTCTGAAAATAGCTTAACATTTTTACACAAATGTAGGGACAATAATATCATTCCAAAAGGTTTAAGACTTAAAGCACCATACACTAATCACAGAGTTAACAATATTTTAGAAAGAGCAAGTTTAGCTTTATTACGGGAAAGATTACAATTTCATAGACATAATAAAATTAATTTATTAAAAGAAATTGATAATTTAAAATCTATTTTGAAAAATCAAATTCATATTTTTGATTTTAATCATATATGTAATTGTGTTTATAATAGCTATTTAATACATTTTGAAATTCAAAAAAACACACATAAAAATAAATTTAATATTTTAATTCAAGAAAAATTAAACTCTGAAATATCTAGCATAAATAATAATGAAATAATTAATAAAACTGTAGTTAACTTAACTGAAAAAGAACTAACAAATGCTGAAAAACTTGTTCTTTCTAAAGGGCTAAATTTTGCAATTACACCCAAAACAGTTCCCAAGCTTGACATTATTTCTTGCATTGAAGAAACATGTCAAAACTTACCAATAGAACATCAAGATGAATTTAGAATTAGAACAAAAATCGCGTTAGAAAAACCATTTAAAATTAAACAAAATTTAACACAAATTGAACAAAAAGCATTACAATCATTAAAAAGAGACAATTCCATAAAAATTCTTCCTGCAGATAAAGGAAATGCAACAGTAATAATAGATTGTAATACATATGACGATAAAATAATGTCTCTTTTAAATGATGGTAATTACACAAAAATAAACAATGACCCTACTGAATGTATTGAACGACAAATTTATAATATGTTAAAGAAACATAAAAACTTTTTACAGATAATGAAAGATTTAAACTGACACCTCACAACAGTAAAACACCACATTTTTACGGAGTACCAAAAATACATAAACCCAATATACCTTTACGTCCTATAGTAAGTTGTATAAACTCACCTACACATCCATTAGCAAAATTTTTACTTACCATTTTAGATCCTTTGGTAAACAACACTGATACATACATTAAAAATTCTAAACATTTCTTAGAGAAATTATCAAACATAGATATTGATCCAAATAATACACTGGTAAGTTTTGATGTTGTTAGTTTATTCACAAATGTCCCAGTGAATAAAACATTAAATATTGTTAGAAATAAATTAGAAAATGATGTCCATCTTGGCGAAAGAACAAAATTAAGCATAAACACTATTCTTGAGCTTTTAACTTTTTGTGTCAAAACAACATATTTTCAATATAACACTGATTTTTATAAACAAACCTCTGGCATGGCTATGGGTTCACCTTTATCACCTTTATTAAGTAATATTTTTATGGAAAACTTTGAATCAAATTTTGTAGAAAATTATCAATATAAACCTTTAGTTTGGTGGAGATATATAGATGACATTTTTTCTATATACCAACATGACGAACACTTTTTAAATAATTTTTTAACACACATTAATACACAAGAACCAACAATTAAGTTTACATTAGAAAAAGAAAACAACTCACAACTACCATTTCTTGACATTTTAATAAAAAAGATTTAAACAATTTTGAAACAAAAATCTACAGAAAACCTACACATACAAATAGATACTTAAATTTTAACTCAAATCACCCAATAATGGTTAAAAAGGGAGTTGTAAAAAGTCTATTTGATAGAATTAAAGTCATTTGTTCTAATCAAAATATAAATATTGAAAAAGATTATTTAAAAATATTTTAATTCAAAATAATTATCCTCTTGATTTTATAAATAATTGTTTCCTTGAATTTGAAACTCCAGTTATAAGACAAAATCAAAATAGACCTATTACAAATTTATTTTTACCATACATTCCCGGACTATCAAATAAAATTCAACGAATAGGGCATAAATTTAATATTCGCACAATCTTTAAAACACAAAACACAATCAGATCTCAATTAACAAAAACAAAACCATACAACTTAAATGAAAATACAAAAAATGTCATTTATAAAATACCTTGCGAATGCAATAAGTTTTATATAGGTGAAACTTGTAGACCATTAGCCAAACGCATAAAAGAACACAGATCATACATTAAAAACACAGAATTTCATAAATCAAAAATCTGCCAACACGCATTTGATAACAATCATAGAATAAACTGGGATGCTTCGAGCATTTTAGCAAAGGAAACTTGTTCTAAAAAACGCAAAATCAAAGAAAGTGCGTATATATTATTAAATAAAGATAATTGTGTAGCATCAATTTCAGTTAATTTAAATAACACTTGGTTGCCTTTGCTTGATACTGAAGTATCTTCAGGAAGACTAAAAATTAACTAACTATTCACCTTTTTTAAAATAAACAATCAATACACCAGCAACCAGTTATCTATGTCACCATGACACTATAACCAAATAAACATGTTTTGACATTTAATGTCAAAATTTTCAGAATATCCGAGAAAAAACATAAAAAATTTGAATTTTAAAGCCTGAATAATAGTAAGTTTTCATTTTTATCATTTTATTTCCTTTGTCTTGACAACGGTGGCAGATTTGCCACCGAAACGTCGATTTTTTTAATTATCTTTTTACTTGTTTAAATTTTTTTGGTTTTTAGTACTTTTAACTTAATTTTGGCGTGTACCCAAAGAAGTACCATCCATTAAAATTATTACTATTAAGCATTCAAATTAACACATGATATTTATTTAGAAACATGTGCTTCTAAATAAATTTTAGAAGATGATTTCTTGTTTAAAATAATGGGTAGGTTAGGGAGATATCGTGATACGAATATGGCAAAAAAAATAACGTTTTTATTTTTTATCTCAAAAACGAAAGGCGCTAGAATAATGAAATTTTTAAATACACTTTTTAAATATTTTTGTACTTTTTTTAAATTAAGGAGTGGGGAAATATACTACCTATATCGTTCTTGCTAACCAAATTTAAAGAGACACTTGCACACCCAATGATTCTAAAAATATAAATTTGAATATATTGGTTTGTTTAAAACTTTATTTATTCCTGTATTTTTTCGAAGCTTACCAATTTTAAACAAAAAAATCATAACGTGCCGTACGGAAAAATTTATGTTATAAATAATCTTTTTTCCTGCTGTCACCCATTAAGGCATTTGTAATTTGTCTTTATTTGACATTACTTTATAGTTTAGATAAAATGCTCATTTTGTTCCTAAGCAACAACATAAAAAAATTGTGTTACTTTTTTTCGCGATATCTCCATCAGCAGCGGCTGGTAATGGCCAACTTGGTGGGTCAATTCGCACCATAGGTAAAAACCAATGTTTTAAATTTTATTTAGGCCTTCAATTATAAGTAATTATTCCATTTTTAGTAATAATATGTTGAATAATAAAACAAATAACGAATTAATAGTTATTTACATTACAAGATGCGAAAGTTTACTTTTTGGTGTGAGGTGATTTTTAAATGGCCGAGGCGAAGCCGAGGCTATTTAAAACCTCCGAACACTTGAAAGGCCTTTCGCATCGTGTAATGTATTATATTTTTTCTGCTACTGTTCTATGTATTGCATAATTTAATAATCATTAACATCATGTTTTAATAGAAATATCAGAGATTTTGAAATTTTACCTGTTAAAAATTAATCCATAGTAACACATTTATTGTTGACATTGTCTGTCATCAGCACTTGTCAGATATTGAATTATTGTTAATTTAGTATAAATCCATTCCCATTATAAAATGTTAAATGAATATGAAAATGGCATCCAAAAGGCAGCTGACCTTGCGTGTGCCTCACTTCTGCCAGACAAATCTAAAGAGGGTACCAAACATATAAATCGTTTTCTGAATGGCTTGCTACAAAAAATGTGGGGCGGATTGACGAGAATGTGATGTTGGCGTATTTTCAAGAAAAATCCGAGTCTTTATCACCACCAACCCACTGGTCTGTATATTCCATGCTCAAGTTAACAATATCCGTAAACAAAAATCAAGATATTTCGGAGAGAGAAACTAGTTGCTTTTATTAAAAGAAAAAATGATGGTTATGAGGCAAAAAGTCAAAAATTTTTAAAAAAGAAGAAATCATAAAGTTTTTACTTAACGCGCCTGATCAAAGTTACTTAGCAATGAAAGTAATAGCCATTATGTGAGTGGCTGGGGCATGCCGGACAGACGAAATATACAGAATGAAGCTAAGTGATGTAGAAATAAGAAATGACGTGGCTATAGTAAAAATAGTGGAGTCTAAAAATAAATTTAAAAGAAACTTTGTAGTAACCAACGATGAAGGCTCAGTTCCTTATATCAGATTTCTACAGGAATATATTAAGCTGAGACCAAGAAATGCTCTAGATGAGCGCTTATTGTATCGTTATGAAAGAGGTAAAATGTGTTAATCCAGTAATTGGAAAGCACACTATTTCAAATGTACCTAAAGAAATTGCGAAGTTTTTGAAGCTTGAAGACATCAGTAGATACACTGGCCATTCTTTAGAAGAACGTCAACTACGTTCCTTGCCAATGCTTCGGATGTCGATATTTTGGACTTAAAAAGGCATGGAGGTTGGAAGGCTTCTTCTGTTGCGGAGGGATATATTGCTGAATCCTATAGTAATAAGGTGGAAATTTCAAACAAGATTTTACACGAAATTCCTATCAATATTTCCTCTAATGAAGTAACAGTGAAAAATATGAATATTAACGTAGTTAAAGGTGATAACGATACAACAAATTTAAAAACTGTTAATTCAAGTATTATTTCTCCAATTTCTTTTGCTAATTGCTCAAATTGCACAAATACCTTTAATGTCAATATCTAACCTAGTTTTTAAAATATTTTGTCATAAATTAGTTACTTTTTATAAATAAATCCTAATATTTTCCACAAGCATATTTTCTTTTTTTACTCTTACTTTTTGTCCAGGCGCTGAAAATATTACTTTCGTAGCTAGCAACGCTTAGCAACCAAGTAACACGAAGGTTCTCTTTCGTTATCATTCGCGTTGCTAGGACCACAAAGTTTTCTTATTTATACAGTAGTAGAAAAGTGATTTTATATAACTAAATACTATATACTAAATTATTAGTATATTTAAAAATGGTGCGGGTAAACCCACCAAATTAACCATCACTAGCCGCTGCTGATCTCCATAATGGTTGAGTTTTGAACCCATTTTTATAAAGCAAACTACCCTTTATTTTAAACAAAGAATAACCACCTAAAATTTTTTACATTTGTTTAGAAATACCCTGTATTAAAGAGGTTAAGCTGTTTTATACCTTGTATATTTTAAAATAATATTTTCTCTGTAATAAAGTCACAATTTTATCTCTATTGCCAACCCAGATTTGTCTTTAGGGCAAAATTCTCGAAGATTTTGGTTCATTAACCTCACCGCAATTTAATTACAGCTAAAATTTGATATCTTGATTCTATTTTAAATTAAAACAGCGATATCGACAAGGGTACTATTTAATTTAAAAAATAATTAAGAAAATGTTGAAAAAATGTACAGGTTTAACTTGCCCCGGAGCAAATTTATATTTTTATACAGTGTGTTCCTTAAAGACATACTAATATTTAGGTTGGTAATTCTTGGACTTATTTGAAGAAAAAATAAAGTGTGCATATACCCGTATGTCCTAAATGTCTTAACTTTAAAAGTTTTGCCGTAAGAATTAAAAAATATTGTAGACATCTTTATAAATTTTGTACATGTATTCTGTGCATCAAAACGCATTTTTATGTAAAATTGAGGCGTTAAGAGCCAGAGCGAATCATCCCAGAATTAAAAAAATGTTTTATATTTTTAAGATTATAATAGTAACACCTTAGGCTGTCTTGAAAAAATGTTTCACTATTAATAACTTCAAAACTACTAAGTTTAGAAATAGTATATAATAAACAAAAAGAGTTTAAGACGTGGGTGTTAAGTTTAAATTTATTGCTTAAGGCTATAGTTTCCATTTGAATTATTGTAGTTTTTGCCGTCGAAAGTCAATTTCTGTGGCACTTTTAGTAAAACCGTAATAGCCGATTCCCACCAAGGGGTTTTAACCCAGGGTTTTCACCCTGGGTAAAAGTCTTTGATTCTTGGCGATTCACACCTGCGAGTCATGGGTAAGGGGTTAAAACTCGTGCGTTTTTACCCGCCAACTTAGGACTTGTTCTAATTTTCCCCTATGGGTGACGAGTTTTTGACAAAATTCCCTACATAAATATACGGTTGGTACTAAAAAAAAAGTTCTAATTCTGATACAAATGTGCATGGATATGATTTTACCCGTGTCCTTGAAAAACCCCCGACGATCAGCTGATGGGTGACGACTCATGCGTCACACCCTAAGTGGGAATCGGCTTTAAATATTAGTTTTACTTTAATAGGATATAAGGTTCATTAAATTTAAGTCAAAAATCGCATTTACCTTTTTCTACCATCATTTGTTTTTCACCAAATCGATAAATATGGCGGTTATCATGGCATTTTTGAATGCCATTTTCTCAAAAACTAATTAACAGAGGAATATCATGTGGTACGTGTAATATCTTGGCATTGCATGTTGAATAAATAAAAAAACATATAGGGTGTTTCATTTAAAATGGTAAAATTGAGAGCAGTTCCGGTTAAAACGGATGTGTCACCCAAAATCTGAAACGTTAGAAATCTGCATCCTATCTAACCATACATCCAACCAAAATTTTAAAATGGTATGACACTTTCCAAGAAAATAACAGGCTTCCTAGTAATCTAGTGGGCACCAGGTAGAGTTCTGCCTAGTAGTCCCTGGGCCAGTAATGAAATTGACTCTATGATAATAAAACTTTTAAAACTTTTTAGAGATGATCCTTTTGACGACTCTACCATGAATATCCATACAGCCATATATAGAAGCGGCGCTTTAACCCAGCCTGTCAATGTCAAAAGTTTCGGGTGTCGGACTGGGCAAACGCGTCACTTTTTTGTCGGAAGTTCACCACAATGTTTTAAATGCAATTTTTAAACATTGTGCCAAAAATCGTAAGTGTTCCAGTGACGAAACTCTAAGACCCATGGACATTTCTTGGGTATCAGATTGGGCGGGTTTCGTAACTGTAACCCTTACGATTTTCGGCACAATGTTTAAAAAGTACATGCAATATTGTAGTAAACTTGTCCGACAAAAAGTGACGCGTTCGCACAGTCCGACACCCAAAACATTTGACATTCACTGGCTGGGCTAAAGCGCCGCTTCCATATATGGCCGTATGAATATTCGTGGTTTACGTGTCATAAGGAACCCCTCTAAAAGGTTTTAAAAAGTGTTATCATCATGAATTTCATTACTGGTCCATGGACATTTGGGCGTTTACAGTTTAAATAAATGCACTTAAGAAATTATAATGTATTAAAATAAATCTCTTAGATATTTAAATTTAATAAATTCTTTTACAATAAGAGCTTTAGAATATGAAAGAAATATTGGTAATATTTTAAAAGCGCGATCTAGTCAATCCCTGTTCATTTTATGCATATATTCATATTTGAAATATCGCTCCTTATCTGAATACTGAACGTATAAGGCTTCGAAATATTTTATGAATTTAAATCAGTACTCAGTAAAAGATTTGTGCCAAACATACCAACCATTTTTTATTTTAAATCCTAAAAATATTAATACCATATAATTGTAAAAAATCCTATAAATTGCCTTTAAAATTACTGGCGTATATAGAGAGATAGGGGGTTTACAAGAGGATAAAAGCAAAATTATTTATTAGATAAAAGAGCAATATTAAAAACAGACAATTTTATTATCAAAAGATAGCATTGCATTGGAAATAATGACATGGAACAATTTAGTTTTCTTGAAAATCAAATAAAATCACAATTTCTTGGAATTTTATACTTTGATTTATTTCCATCGACTAATATTTATCTAACTGGAATTTTTTTTTTTTTTTCGTTAAATTGGATACTGTACAAGAAAAAAGCCATTTTTTAATAAAATTCAAAATGTGTATAAAATGTAATACTATATTTGCTTACCATATTTATTGACTTTATTACCTAGAATTTTTATAAATTAAATAATAAAATAAATTACAAATATTTACTATTTCAAATAATCCAAAAAGTGTGTCATTTAGTTACAAAGATATAATATGAACCGGTATTGGGCGGTACATACCGCATAACCAATAGCCAAAGGTATATCGGCTAGTAAAGCAACAACAAAGGATGTACGTGAGTTATTTTAAAGTGCGTCTTAAAATTTAAAAAATTTTGGCCTATTTGTCCTCTTGTAACTGTTCATCCTAGGACACACTGAATATCCTAAACGACTTAGTTTTTAGACTATAGAGTGTTAAAAATAAAAAAAATATTTTTATTTTATATCAAATTTTAATGGCAATTCGCATATTTTTAAAGAATTGGTAAATGCCCCCTTTGCATTAAAATAATTTTTTGATATACAAAAAAAACAGTATCGTTTACGAGGGGCTTAAGGTAAATTAAAAAGAAAAGTGGTACGCCACTGCATTTTTCTAAAATAAAATTATTTTTCAAATTTCCCTTAAGTTTAAAAGTAATTTGATCTCTTAACTTTTTTGTGACGTAGGGTTTTCGCGTAAATAAATAAGAACCATTTCCTTGCATGGTCATTTCGTATGGTTTCTATTAAATTCTGCAGTAAAAAATCAGCTTTATTATTTATTCTTTAAGAAGATAGGGATTCGACTATGCCAAAAAATGGTTTTTAATTATTTACACGAAAACCGTACCTACATCAAATAAAAAAAGTGATATATTTTTTTCTAAACTAAAATACAGTGGCGTTTCGTTAAAAATATTTACTCTAAACCCAAAAATTATTTCTTTATATGTATAGGTGTGTCCCAATTTTTTTAATATCTGAATTGGTACAAAAATTATATTAAATAAAAAACAATATAAGACGTTTAGGACATACAGGGTGCCCCAATTATCCGAGAACGTCCAATATTTCTGTTGTAAAAAACACAATATTTAGAAGATAATATAAAAGTTGTGGATTTTACCGTATCTACCGAACATACTACAGGTTTAACATAATTTTTATTTTAGTTGACTCTAAAAATTAAAATTCATTTTTAAACTTGTATTAAGTATACTTAAACACACTGATTTACCTATAAGCAGTTGTAAATTTACAAATGTTTAAGGGAGGAGTATGGTTTTTAAACTTTTTTTTGACATTTTTCTAAAATACACTTTTTAAAATAAAGAACATTTTAAGAATATTGTGTAAAAATTTGAGATGAATCGAACAAAAATTAACGAAGATACGGAGGTTTAAGTAACCACCTTGTCCATGACGCTTATGTACGAAGCTAACTTTAAAGCGTTTTTCCCACAACTTACTACTTACTTTGGTTTGTCAATATTTATAATTTTAATATAAACAAACACGCTGGTATTTTTCTTAAAAATTGCATATTTAACTTTGAAGTGCTTCCAAAAACTCCCTTTCAGCATTACCTGAAGAAAACAATTATCTAGCGAACAAACTTATTTTTTTTAACTTCACATAATTCAGCACCGAGATATAATGGTCACCGCAATCACCTTTTTTTAAGATGTTTTCTGAGTGTGTCGTCCAAAAAAATCATAAAAATACCGTTTTGAGCACGAATTACCTATACCCCCGCCCTTATTACTTTTAAAAATAATACCTCAAAAATATATTAAATGATATGTGACAAAGATGTATATAAACAAAAATTATATTTAAATTGGCAATCTCAAAAAAAAATCCTATATTACTGAAAATAAAAAGTATATGAAATAATAAATAAAATACAAGATTGTGACTGCCTTTCAAAATAATTTGATTGCCGAATATATAAATTTGTATCTCAGATTTACATCAGGATTTATCCAGACTTCATTTATTTTTGTATTAAAATTTTAGGACAAAGGCATATTTGTGGCTGAGATATTAATTTTATTATACACCTAAGGAAACAGTTCTTATTTTAAACATGTATTGTAAATATGTTTTTCGTACGTATACTATACTATAGCTTTAAAAAACAATACACTTAATATTGGAAAGACTTGGAAACAATCGGTGCAACATTGTCGGCCGACTGTATCAAAAAATTATTGAGCAACAAAGTTGGCCAACATTTACAGATACAAGTGTTTCGCGTCCACACTAGTTTTGGCCAAATGGAAATCGCTGAAAACGTGGTGGCAGAGATAATTTTTACAAGAATAATTTTTGTCTCTATGTTTTTTGATAAAGACCTTTCATAAACATGGAAGATTCTTAAGTATTTTGATGAAAATTAAGTTTTTCCGTGCTCGACAAAATAAATCGTTTACGAAATCAACAAAATTAAACCTTTATAAACCTACACGGTAACAGCTGTGTGAAGTGAAGTGAAAAAAGTTCACAGGCATTGCGTGGAAAAAAGACAATCTTGCGCCTGTAGAATACCAACAGGTAAAGATTAAACATAATAATTCCGGCATCTAAACAAGGTGACACCCCACAGAGTGCGTCGGTAAGTGGACAAAAATACCAAAATAGAGATTTTCATAACAACTTAAATGTATAATATGTAAATATGTACAGTGAGGATATTAAAAGTCCTAACCCCCTCCCTTTATCTTTTGAATGGGACAAGATATCGATATCGGGTGAAATTTGGGTAAAAGGGTTTCACTTAAACTACTTTTTGGCATAAAAACGATTCCGGTCACGTGGCCTACTGTTAAGGGCGCACTAGCAACTTTTTTTCAAATGGAAAGGGGAACCTCGTTTTAAAGGTCCTCTAATTCTCTACTTAACAGCACTTTGTTTATTTTATCAGCCCAGCCGTTTCAGACTTACAAGCCCATGCCATTAAAACCGCATTGCTTTTACACTATTTAAGTCAAATTTAAAACGGTTCTAAGTCTGGAACGGCTGGACCGATTTTTAAAAACAAAGTATTATTGAGTAAAGAATCAAAGAATCTCTAAAACAGAGTGGTATATGACCCCCTTTCAATTTGAAAAAAATGCTAGTGCCTGTATAGGTCCTGCTTAGTTTTATGCTAAAAAGAAGTTTAAATGACACCCTTTACCCAATTACTCGACCTCGATATCTTGTCCCGTTCAAAGCATTGTACCCTATTTAATTATTAATTACAGACCTATTTAAGTGTAATAAGACTAATATGATTTTTGTTCTAAAATCCCTATCTTTTAACGCTCTGTGCATCGGTCCTGCTTTGATGATGCTTTACTAGCCAATTTACCTTTTAACGTGTAACATATATGACACACGTCTGAATGGGAATTGCTTCAAAATCGGTGTATCTGCGGTCGCACAAACTTGCCGATGTTTTCCATATTAAATGGAAAACAGGCGACTCGCCGATTCCTTTGATCAAAATGCCGACCGATGTTGCTGCGGCATTTGCAGAAAGTCGGCCGACCGATGTGCAACAGTTAAGATACAGTCGGCCAACAAATATTTTCGCCGATTGTATCCAAGTCTGTACATGGTTAAAACAGGCGACTTGCCTATTCCTTTGATCATAACGCCGACCGATTTAAGAGACCTATTTTTCGAAACCTACACAACTGGAATCCTTTATAGTAGGGAAGTCCACAACGATAAATGAGGCCACTGAGCTAAACACCGTCTTGCGAGGCCCGCCGGCGTCACCCATGGTGTATCCAACAAGTGGTTGTTTACATCCGTTTAAACCAGTTTTTTTCTAATTAAAACGTGTTATTATCTTTTTTATTGGCCTAGTGAACTAAAAGGGCCCTCTTAGTATAGTGTTTAGTGTTTTTTTGTGATTTTCTTTGCGATTTTTACACTCAAAAGACTACAGGTTATATACTAAATTTAGTAAATTTCTGTTTTGTAACAAATTATGAAGTTTTTTGAAAATGCCGTACTCTTGTTGTGTGCCTCTTTGTAAGAGTACCAGTGCCAGTAAAGGCCCAACGGTTTCAGTTTTTTCTTTTCCCTGAAATGAAGATTTTAAAAATAAATGGATACATGCTATTCGTAGGGAGAATTTTATTCCAACAACACATTCTATAAGGTATAATTGATCGTAATTGTATTTTGTTTAAAAATATAAAGTTGTCTATGTTCTTAGTAGGTTTATAAGTTACATTTTCAAAGTGATGATACAGAACGTAGTACAAAATTTTATACTAATACAGGGGATATTTTGGACGTACCATTGAACAGGCCACGCTTAAAACCAGGTGGGTACCTTTTAATTTTTTCTACTAAAGTGTAACACAGAAGAAAAAATAGGTCACTGAATTAATCTTAAATTGTTAAAATGTCTTTATTTTTACAATAAAATTTTTCATTCTAAAACAACGTATAAGTTGCACTGGCAGTTTGGATCCAACTACTCTTATTTCTGCAAACGACAGGGGTGGATTATGCTACCCTAACCATGACGTTGTGATATGTGCAGCTTATATGTATATAACTATAGAAAAACTATTAACCAAAACATCAGTTTTTTTAAGAAAACAGAACCATAGAGAAATTGTTACAGTTCTGTCTCTTAATAATATTAATGGTGTAGATTAAAATTTATTTTTGGGACATATTTGTCAAAAACATGACACAAATTATATAGTAAAAGAACTTTTATTTAAATTTTCAAATCTATTTTTAAAAAATTTTGCCAAACAAAAAATTATGTTTTAACTTCCAAAAATAATATTATGCCTCAATTGAAGCGGATAAAATCTGGCAACAAAAAAGAATAAATAGTTCGCATAACATATTTTTAATGTTTATAAGTTAGTTTATAATATAAGTATTTATTTTCAGATGATACCTGCTCAAGTATGGTGAAAACAAATTTGGTGGGGTTGTGTGATTTGTAATCTGTTTTAAAGTACATTAGTTTGTCTAGCATTTTATTTTATTTTGTATAAACTTAAGATTGTTAAAACAATATTATTGTACATTTTTTAATTATAGTACTAATTTGTATTTTTTGACGTTGTCATATCCTTTTGGATTATTATAGACAATAAAGTGAAATAAATAAATAAATACATATCAAGCTCAGAATGTATGTTAAATTTAATAATCTATTAAATTTTGTGAACATTGTAAGTAAAAACATAATATGTATTTAATTGTAATGTTAAATGTACATTAATAATATATTCTACATTCGAAAATATTCGAAGAAAACAGATAGAAATATAATGCTAATATTTAAAAATTTTCCAGTCTACATGTTTAAAATAAAAGCAGTGTAAAACTTAATGCGAAATTCGACCCAAAAATTAATACTGCTTTGGTAAGCATGTCAATTTCTTTTTCTATAAAAAAATGTTTTTTTTTCACTTTTTTGTTTAAAGACTAAAATTAATATTAATTGGATTATACACTGCGTCTGATAAAGTTGTAACAATATGGAAAACTTTTATTATTATTCATTTTGGGAAAAAGTTCAGTCAATATGCAGTTATCAAATTTTATTATTTTTTTAAATCCTATATGAGATATGTCAAAAAATATAAATTTTGCTCAAACAGTAAAGTACCTTAGTTTTTAATATCAAAAAATTTTATTTAAAAAGTAAAAAAAAGACGTACAAATATGCAGTTACAGCAGTTTAGTATAAAAATTCCTTCCATATAAATTATTATTACTTTTCTGGCAGGATACAATTTTAGCGTTTTTCACCAAATCTGAATGCTTATGCTTAATTGCTGTAATTTCATATTTGTACATGCTCATTAATTCTGAACAACTTTCTTTAATAGCACTTTCTGATTTTGTCAAAAATTAAGGTACTTTACTCTTGAGCAAAATTCTATTTTTTAACATATCTCGTATAAGACTAAAGAAAATTAAAATTTAATAATTGCATATTAAGTTTTAGACCATGCAGAACTTTGTATAAATAAAATTTTTTTTCGAAAATTAATAAAAAAGTTTTCCATATGGTTCCAACTTTATCAGACACACTGTATAATATGTAATATTTTACGATTAAATATCATAAAAAAATATTTTGATTACGATAAACATGCCCAATAACAAATATTTAAGTACTAAGGAACGACAGTTTATTATACACTACTCGACTAGTAGCGCCGCCATATTGGATGTAGTTGATAGGCTTTCTGTGGAGTTGGTGTTGATCCAAGTTATGGCCGCACGCCACAATGCTTAAGGGTGCGTGTTTATGTCGGAGAAACGAGGTTAGCAGCGCAGCTCGAAAAAATCACCTTTATGGTACAGTAACATAAGGATGCTTTGATCGAGCCGCGCTGCTAACCTCGCTCAAACAGCTTCGATATAAATACAGCTCTAACTCCGGTGATCGACACTGTCGACTCCACGGGAGCAGCAACAAGCACGGCCGGTTGCAAAGCTTAGATGATAAAAAGAAAAATGTTATATAATGTATATCTTTTATCGGTGAGGACGTGGCTATAGATTTTTAAATAAGACAATCGTTTGATCGTATATATATATATATATATATATATATATATATATATATATATATATATATATATATATATATATATATATATATATATATTGTTATTTTCAAATTATTTTCTTCCAAATTGAAAAAATTAGCCACGCGCGAGAATGTCAAAATAAAAGTTTTTTTTTAAATCTGATGCGCCTCGAAAATTTCTGACGCATATATTTTTGTTTTTGACCATTAGCCCTGTATACGGGGCTCATATTTAGTGGAGGTACTTCTCCCCGCTGTAGTAAATCACAAAATTTCTCTTGGGGCCCTCTACCATTACTCACGACAATCTTGGCAGCACAAGTTATCAACCAATCAACCTAGTTTTGTACTGATATTTGTAGGTTTTGCAAAAAGCTGTATATTAATTACCTAAACTTCGTGTTCTATCGGCTGTTGTTTATTTATTAAATCTGGATTTCCTTTGTATTTAAATTACTATTCGTTCAATAACTTTACTTACAAAAGCTTGTTTCTCTAGTTAGGTCGGTTGCAGTTAAATTATTAATGGCAAAAACAAATGCTTCAGTACAAATACCAAACATTAACTTTCGATTAAGCTATAGGTTAGAAGGTTATTACAACGCAACAATTTATAGTATATTAAGCAGTAAATTGCAAACCTGTGTTCGATAAGGAATCGGCTTAATTGAAAATGTGTTATGTTAAGGGAACAAGAATTAAAATTGTTATAAATTTTGTAGTACCCAATAAATTATCATGAAAATTCCTGTAGATAATTACTTACTACTTCCTTCGTTTAGGAGTATCTCAAAAAGCCAGAATTTTTTAGAAAGAAAATTTAATTTCAATAAAAAAGTAAAAAAATGAAAATTACTGAAAATAATAATTCTACACAAGGTCAAAAAAAAGTAATGTTGTTTAAGTTTATACACTTGTCAGTAAGTAGTGTGACCTCCCCGTGCATTAATGACAGCCTGGCATCTGTTTGGCATGCTTGAAATAAGGTTGTCAATTTCCATTTGGGTTGTATTATTCCATAAGTCAGAAAGACAATTGAACAGCTGTTGTCTTGTTTGCAAGTGCATTTGTTGATGGAAAAGCCTTCGTCCCATTGAATCCCAAAGGTGTTCTATAGGATTCAGGTCTGGGGACTGTGCAGGCCAAGGCAAAACATTGATGTGCTCAGTTTCCAAAAATTCACGTACCACCCGAGCAGTGTGTGGACGGGCATTATCCTGCATGAGTTGAAAATTCGGACCGATTGCTGCAGCATATGGAAGCACAACAGGTTGCAAAATGCTGTCACGGTAAGTGATGGCATTTAAAAAGCCCTCTAACAGAACGAGATCAGTTCTTCCTCCGACACGAATTCCGCCCCACACCATAACTGTGCCACCCTGGTAGCTGTGAACTTCCTGGACGGCAGCAAGGCGTTCCACATTTCCAGGTCGTCTCCACACACGAAGTCGGCGTGAATCAGGATGAAAACCGAAGCGAGATTCGTCCGTGAAGAGTACATTACGCCATTCTTCATGTCGCCAGTTTAGATGTTCGTGTGCCCATTCCAGTCTCATAGCGCGGTTGCCTCTTGTTAACGGGGGAACACGGAGCGGTCGACGAGCATAAAGGCTGAAGTCGTGCAATCTGTTTCTGACAGTTTGGCTGCTCACAACAACATGGTGTGTGCGTTCTAGCTCATTTGCTAACTGACCTGCAGTAACTGTTCGATCTCGTAAAGCCTGTAATCGAATAAAACGATCGTGTACAGGGTCGGTAACTCTCGTACGGCCAGTATGCCGTTCTCTTACATCTCCGGTCTCACGGTATCTTGTCATTAATCGACAAATCACACTTGCTGATGTGTTAAGGGCGTCTGCTACTGCTCTATAATTTGAACCCGCTTCAACCATCCCTACTGCTCGCAACTGCTCTTCGCGCGTTAAATGTCGTCGTTCCATTAGGATAATTAAACTAAACACTAATTCAAATACCGAAAGTCACGTTTTCACTTCGTAGAAGCAGGCACCAAAAAGAAACTGATACGATATTTTAACAATAGCAGTACAACTTTTTTATCCACATTCCATAAACTGATAAAAATTGAAATAATGTGTATTGTAAACAACAACAGTATCACAAATATACACAGAAATTTTCATGATAATATATTGGGTACTACAAAAGTTATAACAATTTTAATTCTTGTTCCCTAGATTATTTTGGTTTTTGAACTAAAAGGTGTTAAAATTTTTACCAATGAGGAGTTTAAAGTAAATATTTTTTTAAGACAGAAATGGTACGCCCCTGCACTTTTCTAAAATAAAATATATTTTTAAAATTCCCAATTAGTTTGTCACAAATTTGATCTCTTGACTTTTTTATATGATGCACGGTTTTCGCATAAATAAATAAAAACAATTTCTCGGCATGGTCAAATCCCTAACTAGTTAAAGAATAAATAGCAAGGTGATTTTTTTTACTGTAGAATTTGATATTTTCGTTACGACAAAACCATGCCAAACCGTGCATCTAATATAAAAAGTCAAGAAATTAGATTTGTTCCAAACCTAAGGGTATTTTAAAAATTATTTTTATTTCCGAAAAATGTAATGGCGTACCATTTTAATCTTAAAAATATTTAACTTAGACCTCCCACAGACGCTACTTTTTTTTGTATGCTAAAAATATCTTTTGGTGCAAGGAATGCTTCCCCCATTTTATTAAAAAATATCTAAATTGATTTAAAAGTGATTCTAAAAACAGTATTTTTACCACCTTATGGTTCAAAACTAAGACATTCAGGACATATGTTTATATAAAGTTTATTTCCTAATTTTCATTGTTGAATTTAAAGGGTGTCTCAACTAGAGCGCCGGATTAGATTGTCAAGAAAAACATAACTCTTTTTCGAATTAAGCAAGTATTTATATTTAAACATGAAAAGGAATAGTTGCGATTAAACATGGAATACTACACCCGGCAGATGGCCACCACGAGACCTCTGGCAAACGGTCATTCTCTTCATAAAATTTTGATAACGTTTTCGCATTCCTGTGGCCCTATTTCAGTAATAACGCACCGTATCTCTTTTTTAGGCGCTCAATTGTTTGCGGCTTGTTCACATACACCCTATCATTGAAATAACGCCAAAGAAAGTAGTCCATCGGTTTTAGAACGCAGGATCTTGATGGCCAATTTTGATCGCCAAACCGAGAAATGAGACGGTCTGAAAACCTAGTCCGCAGTAACTCCATCGTATCGCGGCAGGTCGCGCCGTCTTGTTGAAAAACAGATCACCCACATCAATTCGATCCAATTCAGGTCACAAAAACTCTGTTAATATTTCGCGATAGCGCACACCATTAACAGTTAGCGCATTTCCAGCTGCATTTTCGAAAAATATGGTCCAATCAATCCGCTAGCCCATAATGCGCACCAAACAGTAGCTTGTAGTAGATGCATTGGTTTTTCCAGTATCACACGAGGATTCTCACTATCCCAAATTCTACAATTCTGCTTATTTACATACCCGTTTAGCTGAAAATGTGGCTCATCGGAAAAAAATATTTTATTCGAAAAATCCACATTAATTTGGTGGTGCTTCAACACCCATTTAACGAATCCACGGCGCTGCTCATGATCCCTTACCTTGAGTTCTTGAGTCAGTTGAATCTTGTACGCTTAAAAATGTAGATCTTTTGTTAAAATTCGATGCAAAGTGGGTCTTGTAATGTTCAATTCTTGACCACAATGCCGAATGGAAGTGCCTGGATTCCCCGCCACACTTTCCCTCACTGCGGCTATGTTTTCGATGGATCGACAAGGAAGGCGACGAACAGTGGTTTTCTTATCCATCAATGTGAATTTCGTCTCAAATTTTTTAATTAACCTGGGAACTGTCGACTCATTTGGTGCATTGTTGCGGCCAAAAACTACACGTAATCTGTGCACTGTTTCCGCAAAGCTTTCCCCATTTTTGTAGTGAGTTTTCACAATAATTAAACGTTGTTCGTTCTGAATAGTGTTCCATAACTTTTACTCACGTGGTATGTACATGAAAGATGTCACAAAAGAAAATTTAATTACTCGCTCTTGTTGAGACACCCTTTATATCCAAAGTTTCTCGGATAGCTCGGCGAACAGCCTGTATAATACATACAGTGGAATTGTCACTCTAATATGAAATTATCACCAATTCGGTGGTTATATTATTTATTATTTGGGCATTTTTACACATGAATGAAATTTCATAAAAACCAAGGTGTCAATAAGTCGAATTTTTCTATGATTGATAATGCTATAAACTGAATTTATAAATTTTGGGCCTATAATTAAGTTGTTCTATTAAAGTAGTTTATTATATTTGTACGGACGACATAGTAAACATTTGTTTATACAGAGTGTTTATTTAAAAATTTACTACTCAAGTTATCTGCAAAAAAAAGGGTTGAGAAAATCGACAAAACACGTCAAGATATTTAACAAGGGAAAAGGTTTTTTACAAAAATTTGGACGGCGTCTTTTCATCGCCACTCAACCAAAGTCAATATCTTTACCTACTAAAAACTGGCGGTACCCTTAAAATTGCACAAGTAACTGAATAAGATGGCCATATTTCCGAAACTAATAAAGTAAGATGTACCTACAGGGGAATATTCTTAAAGCTCTTTAAATATATTTTTATTGGTAATAGAATATACAGGGTGCTTCATTAAAAAATATACTCCTTTTGTCCTACCCTGTATATATCACTAGTATCGCCATTAAAAAAAAATAAACTTTAAGAAAATACTAATTAATTACATTTAACTTTATTAGTTTTGGAAATGCTGCCATCCCAATCAGGTTTTTGGAAAATTTTTAAAGTACCGCAATTTTGTAGTAGGTGAAGATATTGACTTAATATTCTAGGATTAAAAAGTACTCGAAAGGAGCTTAAAAATGATGTATCATTCGAACCCCCTCTCATTTTAGAATTTTGGGGTGGTAGCCTTGGGGTTTAAGGAGTTAAAGGAGCGCCGTCTTATTTTTTGTAAAAAACGTTCCCCCCAATTTATATCTTGACGTGTTTTAAGTTTTTCTATTACCTGTAGAATGCTAATGAATCTTTAGGGGACACACAAAGAATTTATTTTAATTGTTATTGCCCATTTTTTTGTTACATTCATAAAAAGAAATATTAATACGCTTTATAAAAGACCGCAAAGTTTGTGTTCTTTTTATTACATGTTAATATTGTTACAGACTTTCAAAAATGTGTTTAGGTTAGAGAATTTTGGAGAGTTAGGATCATTTAATTCAGTTTGTTAATTTATTTAAATAATTTACCTTAATTTTTCCAAGTTCCTTCATCACTTTCGAAGGTTTCCGGAAACGTCCGAATTATCCATTCACAACTTTTATACCATCCTGTACTATGGAATTTTCGCGACATTTCTCCAAAATTCTAGATCATTTTTCACGCTTCCACCATACTATAAAGGGCGATGAAAAAGCTTGAAGCAGTAGTATAGATTCGACTTTTGTTGTGTAAACTTCAAGACATTGACAAGTTAAGATTTGTCGTTATTGTTAGCATAGTTACGTTCAATTGTTAATAAATAAGTTAATATTGATAAGAATAGCACTTAAGTCTTTTCTTTGTCTTCTGCTAATGTTTCTTTTCTTTTTATGTTTTAAATTGAAAATTATATACCTGTTGTTTACAGCCAATAAAATGCCTTTTTTCGGTCACAAGACCTAGCTGCAAAATTAGTAAGTGATAATTTCATTGAAAATAACAGAATTTAAACATTTTTAAAAATAGTTCTCTACCTTCACAACTGATTCCTTATAGTCCTCTAAGTTTTTCTTTTCATGTTAAATCCCCAATCCTCTAAAATTTTAGCGAGCTCTACTACAGAGGTGTGTTTTTTAATTTGGTATTTCCTTTACAAAAGGTCAAAAATTGTTTTCTTATAGTTGACTTGGATTTCTTGGTATTATGACGATCCTCTGTACATGTTGTGCATTTCTAAGGAAATAAAACTCTATCTATCTATCTATCTCTCTATCTATTAAATTATCCACCTTAGCTTGTTATTTATTAACTATCTTGGCAAAAGCGCAACATTTTCCTTTTATTTTAATCAAAAATTAAATTTTACCAGGTACGCCTTTCAAACTTGACAAATAAACCAGTAAAAAATTAATGTCTGTCAGAAGTTGCATTTTCTTTTTAAAATAATTTTTAGTATAAAATTTTTTACCGAATCTCCGCGAGCTTAAATTATTCTCCGTAAATTTTTTTCTCGGTCGCGAATTTTTAAAGAAAATTCGCATCTTCCAAAAAATTTTCGGAAATAATTTAAGCTCTAGAGATATTATAAGTGCAATTTCTTGTAATAGTACTTTTGGTATTAGCTAATATTTGAACCCTTATTTATCGTTATTCTGGTTAATACTGTTGTTGTTTTATAAAGACTATATCACAAATAATGATGCACCTTTATTGTTTAACCCATTATTTCACAATTTTATTAACCATGAGTCGCAAATTTTCTGCACTGTTTGTAAAACCATTTTTAATTATTAGGTTGTATTGTTTTGTTATTAATAAAAATCAAAATAAGTTAGGGTAACTTATGATATCAAGCTTTTTAGGCAGCCGTACCTCCATGAAAGAGAATGGACAAGGGGAGAGAAACAGTTAATTTACCCCCACCAATTAAAAATGGCACACACCTGCGACTTGTGATTGTGTTCAGCGACCAAAAGAGCTCGTCAAAGTTTTATTTTATTCTTGCTTACAGTTGTTAAAAAGCACAAGCTTGGTTAAAAGTGTGGATTTATTTATATTTTTGTGTTTCAGTACGCACTTTTTACGTAACATTTTTGTGTCTAAATCAATACTATCAGCCAAATATCTTGCGAACTTTAAACGGTTTGATGATTAACTTAACACAGCGGGATTACTCGTCATGCGCATGAGAGGTTCTTTTTTCGGCTTGCTGTTTGCTGTTATAAATGTCAAAACTCTTGACTTTCAATATGTTCAATGGCTGATGTTTTGTGATTGTTGTGGTTGTTTATTTGATTTGTGTTTTATTCGGTTTAATTTTACGTGTGACCTGTGTTATAAATATAAATTATTGAAACAACATTTGTGTAAATTTATTGGTTTTTAAATAAATTATTTTTTTTAATTTTTACGTTGTTTTTTTTATGAATAAAAACAAATTAACACTTTATGTAAGATTTATTTTTTATTAAAATATTATATACATTAATATTTTATATAAATACGTAAAATATATTTAATAAATATCTTGCTGGAGGTAAAAACACAATGAACCAATAGAGGATTTCTGTGTGCGTCACTCCATATTTAAAAAATTCCTTGAACTGTAAGACAGACAAATGACCAGTTTAAAAAGTATTAATAGTAATAAAAATTATACTAAAGCGGAAAAACAAAAAGGCCTAAACACTAAATAACTGACCCAGTTGAGGTACAAACCAAGATTAGAGTGTGTCTACTTAAGTTCGTACCATAAGGCATACTATTATTAATTTTACGAAAAAATTCAACCATCCCATATTAATTGTTTTCAGTGGTAGGTATATGAAAGATCTTAAAAAATATAAATTTATATTAAGAGGAAAGTACACTTATTTTTGTCAATATCGAAAATTTGTGGAAAAAAGATGTTTAGGATTAGGATTTTTTTTCTGCAATACCGAGCATTTTGTGCTTCCTTTACAAAAGTATTTTATTTCAAAATAAGTAAGTATCCAGTATTGTGGAAACTTAAATTTTCATTGTTAATTAAAACCTACAATCTTATCTGCTTCCTCATACCTAAAAAACAAGTATGTAGATATCGAATAAAATGGACCAAGCACAGTAGCCTATGGAAACTGAAATCCTACTACGCTTTTCTCAGTATAAGTAATATTAACTTATACACTATAATACTTTTCAACTAAATAAGATCAAAATAAATCTATAATTTATTTGGTTGGTAAGTTTAAGCGTGCTATTTTCATATATTTCTTAAAATTATACACTTCTTTTACATTTTACAACCATTCTTTATGCTAAATATTTAATTTCACAATAAAAGTTTAGTTTTCAAAAAATAATTCTTTTAGATTTTCATTTTAAGTTCTTATTTCCTTAAAATGTATATATATTTTTCCACATTAACCTATTCCAATCTAAGAAAAAAATAGACTTCTACCAAATAGATTTTAATACACCATTAGCACTAAATTACCAATATTTAGTCATTAAATTATTAATAAATTTCAGTATTAGCCACATTTCACACTTTTTATTAATGTTTTATGTGTATTTACTCAATAAATCAATGTTTTTGAATATACCGCCGATTTTGACATTGGAGTGCGTATGCGCATGCCCTGCCATCCCGCAGACCCTTTCTTCAAATTGTGCCACTTTTTGAAACGGCGATTGATCCTCTATCCTTGTCTTTTCTCTCTTGACCTCCATCTGTCAAGTGGGTGACTCCTGTTGGATGTTCGGTTGTTTTTTAAAGTAGTAATTGCTTATTGACAGATCCAGTACATAAATGGTTTACCCATTTAAAAAATCGACACTTACGGTACCTAGTATTTGCCCCTTTTAGGTTACCCTTGAAGTTTAATAAAATAATTTTTATTTTACAATAAATATTATTCAGTTTTTTAAATGTTAAGTTAACAGTATTTTATTTAAAAAATGGCATAACTTTTAAATATCTGTAAATAAAAACAATGTTTTTATTATACATTTTAAATTGATATTTATTTCATAAAAACAAATACCATTGACATATACCTTGTTACAAATATATTTTTTAAAAGCTATATATTAGTAATTCAAACAAAAAAACATGTTTTGCTTTTTGCAGAATGTATTTTTGTTTATTCAGTATCAAATTGGAATATTTTAAAAATTTATTACTAAAATACTTTTTATTTTAATGTCACAAGAGAAGGTAAATACTTAATTGATTTTGCTTGTGCCAAAAATCGACTATTTGATTTTAAGGTAGTTCTACCGATACCACAGGAGTCAAATAATGCTTAAGGTAATTTGACTACCGTGGTATGTATATTTGGCAACACTGCGTAAAAACATAAAAATTATACGCAAAATCTACTGCATAAGCATCTTTAAACAAGTTATTGGTTTTAAATTGTTATGCTTATTTACCAATAAAATCTCCAAACCACCCTGTCATATCACCAAAAAATATTTTATTGAAATAGCAAATAGTCACTGGAAAAAATTATAACAAATTTGTAAAACAAGGTCAAGTAGCACATAAATTTAAAGATAAACATGGAAAGTTTCTGTCACCTAACCTGTCAAAATAACGTAAATATTGATACATATTATGGTCGTCGAATTGTTGACTTAAAAACACTAAAAAAAACATTTTTCTAATTACTGGACAGGCATCAATTTTATGTCCCTAACCTTTCGGCGGCGTTGCCACATGTCAGTCACAGTATATTTTTCTTAATTATTTAATAATTACTCCTATCACTAGCTCTGAAGATTCGATTTTAATTAGCAAAAATGTTCAAAATTGTTTTTTCTTCCGTTGATACAACTTTTTATTAAAATCTAAACATCAGCAAAATAAAATCTGCAATTTGCCATAAGGATCAATGTTAAAAGCAATTATTTTATTTTATTTATAACTTTTCTTCAGTTCTCTGTAGACTTTTGAAAATATAACTGGTTAATATATATTCCTATTATTATAAAGAACCAGTATGCTATGTTTCATAAGTTTCTTAACATTAATTCTTACACCGGTGGTGTATCTTTTAACATATTTTTTTAGCTTTGTAGGTTGAAAGTAAGACCCAAAAACGGTTTTTAAAATTTGATTTTTTTATTAATTAAACATTCTGCGGTCTTCCAAGCTAAATAAAACCGGTGTCTAGCGCATCAAAGCATTTATATCATTTTTCTGGTAAGAAAGCAACAACATTTTTTGTGCCACCATTTAGCTAATAGAATTACGAATATTTATATTTATTATAATTTTATTTTAAAACTATCTATTTATAAACAATTATTTTGTTTTAAAATTAAACTTCTAGAAAAGAGACGCGACCTTGGACCTAATTATTTCTTTACGTAAATATTGTTTTTTTTCTTTTACTCTACTATTCCTTATAGTTAGGGATCCCTACACCATTCTTCCAAGTCATTACTAACATGCTAATTTTTCGTGAGTAGCTTTATTTTAACGAGACGACCAACTATTTTCCTTACAACAATTTTCGTTGGTGGTAGCATACAGGGATACCAGAGATTAAATATGTTGATTTGATAAATATCAAAAAACCAGGATGACGTACCTCGCAATTTGTAGGACAATGTGGGTCAGCTGGTTAGTAGTTATTTTTGTCACGACATCGACCATACATGTTGGTGGTAGGGGACTCTTTGATAAAACCTTACATTTATCTTGAAAGTTAAGCGGGTTTTACACCTGACAAGTAATTGATCAATTAATTGAACAAGTGCTTGTTCAAGTGACTTGACGGTTAAAAATTTTCTCAACTTATTTATCAAGTAGCTTGATCAAGTACTTAAAAAAATTAAAACTTGTCATCAAGATTTTTAGGGGCCTTTTAGTAATTAGTTAATACTTATCATAACCCTAGAAAACCATTTGATGAAATTGAAAAAAAAATGACAATATCTTAAAGAGAGTAAAAACATCCAACTTTTCAATTTCTTTATCAAATATTTGACAAAGTAATTGAACAAGTTTTTGATCAATAACTTGTCAGGTGTAAAGCCCGCTTTAGCAGAGAAAATCCCTGTTTGTAATAAATTTTGATATCTTTTAATTCCTGCTACTCCTGTAAGCTACGACTAACAGAAATTGATGTAAGGAAAAAGTTGGGCATCTCGTCAAAATAAATTTACTCACAAAAATTAGCTTGTTAGTAATGACTTAAAAAAATAGTCCAGGGATCCCTAACTATTTGTCCATGAACCAATTTTTATCGAAATCTGCTTTATTTTCTGTACTATTTTAGAATAAATGACTTATATATTTAGCCTATTTTAGCAGTGTCAATACACAGAGACTTACCTGAACGTGGAGTACGCATGTTGTAATAAAGAGACCTATAGCTACAATGGTTGACACGGTTAAGCCTGACAGAAATAGAGCATGTCTTAGCCTCATGCAGTATCTTTGATATAAGGTTTCCAATTCCATGCCATCAACTGAAACAAAAATAAAAGTTCATGATTTATAAAGGGTCTTTTAAATAAAACGCAGGATTAGATTAGATTAGATTAGATTGGGAGGTGGATTGCATATCCTCTAGCACTGCAACCTGCTCAGGTTTATTGTGTGTCCTCCGTCCATAGGTTAGAGCACGCTATCCAAGCCGGTCTGTTTAATCAGACTCCACAAGCTTGAAACTGGCCCCTTGGTATATTTTGCCGCTTTAGGTTTTTCTTCACCCAGCCTTGCAAACCGCAGACGACAAAGGGCTTCGCAGTAGCACCATACGTGTTCTGCGGTTTCTTCCTCCTCCTGGCAGAACCTACACAGGTTTTCTTCTGCCAGGCCCATAGTTTCCAGGTGTTTATTCAGTCTGCAATGACCTGTCAGTTGACCCACTATTATTCTTACTGCCTTCCGGTTATAATTCAGAAGGTCTTTTGTAAATTCTGGCGAGTAAGCCTTGATGAACACTTTCGCCTGACGCTGTCCTGGTGTTCTCATCCACCAGTCTTGTGATTCCCTCATAATCCATGATCTAATGGATGACCTTACCTGGCATGATGGAATACCACAGTAGGGCTCGGGACCTACCATTGTCCTGCCAGCCCCCTCCTTTGCCAATTTATCAGCTTCTTCATTGCCTTCGTGGCCTTCGTGTCCTGGTACCCAGGCAATGGTTAGCTTGTTGGACGCACCCACCTCTTCCAGGGCAATTACGCAGTCCCGCACCAGCTTGGAGCTGATTTTGCATGAACTGAGTGCCCTGATGGCTGCCTGGCTGTCCGAATAGATTACTATGGTTTTATCCTCATAGCTCCTTCTGATGATTTCCTAGCACATTGTTCTATGGCTACGCAGGATGTTAATAATTGTAAATAAAACAAAACGTTTTTAGGGAATTCTCTTCATATTTTTTATTACAATTACGATTTATGACAATTATATGGAAAATAAAATATCGGCCAAATGATTGCCAAGACTTCGAATGGTCTATATTTTCAATGACTTCGTGACATAATTGTAGTTCAATGTTCTTAATGTGCCAAATTATATCATCCTTTTGATCTTGAATTCTAGTGTGTTGACGTACACTTTTTCTTTTAAATATTCCCAAGAAAAAAGATCAATACATATGATTATCGTGGCAAATTAACATCGCCACGACATGAAATTACACGGCTATTGAATTTCTCGAGTAAAAGAACTATTGTTTCGTTGGCTGTGTGGTGATACCATGGTGTTGAAATCACATATTGTCCAGATCCATATTCTCCATAATCTAGGAGTAGTAATATTCCGTATATTTAGTAATAAATACGTTATTTGCAGCACATATTTGTAAAAAAATAGCTTTAAAACTTCTAACTTTCTATTGGTGTATTAAATACACAGCGTGACCAATTGTGGTAAAATTCTTGGCACGCCTAATTAAGGGATAAGGTGTAGTTGGTATTATCTAAGCAACTAATAGAGACAGAATTTTAAAAATTTAAAAACTGAATAAATTTGACCTGCCCAATTTAATGCAACAAAAGATACCAAATTTGATAAACGAAGCTTTATCTATTTTACAGATATTTGCGCTACTTAAAAAAAACGAAAGAAATACGCGTATTGCAAAACTGGGAAATCTGGCAAAAGTGCTGATATCACTATACACCTTTACATGCCAACAAATCTTAGATACCAAATTTGGTAAACGAAGCTTTATCGATTTTACAGACATTTGTGCTATTTAAAAAAAACGAAAAAAGTACGTGTATTGCAAAACTGGGAAATATGGCAAAGTGCTGATATCACCATTCATCTTAACATGCCAACAAATCGTAGATACCAAATTTGGTAAACGAAGCTTTATCGATTTTACAGACATTTGCGCTATTTAAAAAAACGAAAAAAGTACGTGTATTGCAAAACTAGGAAATATGGCAAAAGTGCTGACATCACCATTCACCTTAACATGCCAACAAATCGTAGATACCAAATTTGGTAAACGAAGCTTTATCGATTTTACAGACATTTGCGCTATTAAAAAAAAAAAAAAAGTACGTGTATTGCAAAACTGGTAAATATGGCCAAATTGCTGATATCACTATTTACCTTTACATGTCAACAAATTGTAGATACCAAATTTGGTAAACGTAGCTTTATCGATTTTACAGATATTTGCGCTTACTTAAAAAAACGAAAGAAATACGTGTATTGCAAAACTGGGAAATATGGCCAAATTGCTGATATCACTATTCACCTTTACATGCCAACAAATTGTAGATACCAAATTTGGTAAACGTAGCTTTATCGATTTTACAGACATTTTCGCTATTTAAAAAACGAAAAAGTACGTGTATTGCAAAACTGGGAAATATGGCAAAACTGCTGATATCACCATTCACCTTAACATGCCAACAAATCGTAGATACCAAATTTGGTAAACGTAGCTTTATCGATTTTACAGATATTTGCGCTACTTAAAAAAAAACGAAAAAGTACGTGTATTGCAAAACTGGGAAATATGGCTAAATTGCTGATATCACTATTCACCTTTACATGCCAACAAATTGTAGATACCAAATTTGGTAAACGTAGCTTTATCGATTTTACAGATATTTGCGCTACTTAAAAAACGAAAGAAATACGTGTATTGCAAAACTGGCAAATATGGCCAAATTGCTGATATCACTATTCACCTTTACATGCCAACAAATTGTAGATACCAAATTTGGTAAACGTAGCTTTATCGATTTTACAGATATTTGCGCTACTTAAAAAACGAAAGAAATACGTGTATTGCAAAACTGGTAAATATGGCCAAATTGCTGATATCACTATTCACCTTTACATGACAACAAATTGTAGATACCAAATTTGGTAAACGTAGCTTTATCGATTTTACAGATATTTGCGCTACTTTAAAAAAACGAAAGAAATACGTGTATTGCAAAACTGGGAAATATGGCCAAATTGCTGATATCACTATTCACCTTTACATGCCAACAAATTGTAGATACCAAATTTGGTAAACGTAGCTTTATCGATTTTACAGACATTTTCGCTATTTAAAAAAAAAACGAAAAAAGTACGTGTATTGCAAAACTGGGAAGTATGGCAAAAGTGCTGATATCACCATTCACCTTAACATGCCAACAAATCGTAGATACCAAATTTGGTAAACGGTAGCTTTATCGATTTTACAGATATTTGCGCTACTTAAAAAAAAACGAAAGAAATACGTGTATTGCAAAACTGGGAAATATGGCCAAATTGCTGATATCACTATTCACCTTTACATGCCAACAAATTGTAGATACCAAATTTGGTAAACGTAGCTTTATCGATTTTACAGACATTTGCGCTATTAAAAAAAAAACGAAAAAGTACGTGTATTGCAAAACTGGGAAATATGGCCAAATTGCTGATATCACTATTCACCTTTACATGCCAACAAATTGTAGATACCAAATTTGGTAAACGTAGCTTTATCGATTTTACAGATATTTGCGCTACTTAAAAAAACGAAAGAAATACGTGTATTGCAAAACTGGTAAATATGGCCAAATTGCTGATATCACTATTCACCTTTACATGCCAACAAATTGTAGATACCAAATTTGGTAAACGTAGCTTTATCGATTTTACAGATATTTGCGTTACTTTAAAAAACGAAAGAAATACGTGTATTGCAAAACTGGGAAATATGGCCAAATTGCTGATATCACTATTTACCTTTACATGCCAACAAATTGTAGATACCAAATTTGGTAAACGTAGCTTTATCGATTTTACAGATATTTGCGCTACTTAAAAAACGAAAGAAATACGTGTATTGCAAAACTGGTAAATATGGCCAAATTGCTGATATCACTATTCACCTTTACATGCCAAAAAATTGTAGATACCAAATTTGGTAAACGTAGCTTTATCGATTTTACAGATATTTGCGCTACTTTAAAAAAAACGAAAGAAATACGTGTATTGCAAAACTGGTAAATATGGCCAAATTGCTGATATCACTATTCACCTTTACATGCCAACAAATTGTAGATACCAAATTTGGTAAACGTAGCTTTATCGATTTTACAGATATTTGCGCTACTTAAAAAAAAAAACAGAAAGAAATACGTGTATTGCAAAACTGGGAAATATGGCAAAAGTGCTGATATCACTATTTACCTTTACATGCCAACAAATTGTAGATACCAAATTTGGTAAACGTAGCTTTATCGATTTTACAGATATTTGCGCTACTTTAAAAAACGAAAGAAATACGTGTATTGCAAAACTGGGAAATATGGCAAAAGTGCTGATATCACTATTCACCTTTACATGCCAACAAATCGTAGATACCAAATTTTGTAAACGTAGCTTTATCAATTTTACAGATATTTGCGCTACTTTAAAAAAACGAAAGAAATACGTGTATTGCAAAACTGGGAAATATGGCAAAAGTTCTGATATCACTATTCACCTTTACATGCCAACAAATTGTAGATACCAAATTTGGTAAACCTAGCTTTATCGATTTTACAGATATTTGCGCTACTTTAAAAAAACGAAAGAAATACGTGTATTGCAAAACTGGGAAATATGGCAAAAGTGCTGATATCACTATTCACCTTTATATGCCAACAAATCGTAGATACCAAATTTGGTAAACGTAGCTTTATCAATTTTACAGATATTTGCGCTACTTTTTATTAACCCATTATACTATAATCCCATTATTATCTAAATAAAAACTCTGTATGATAGCTCAATACTCAAAGATTGTTTTTCTTTTGAATAAGTAACACTTATAAAGCATTAAAGTTTTAAAAGGAATTTAGTTTAGATGTAAAGATGCCCGTGGCGCATTGCAACGCGCTAAGAAAGAAAAGTAAAAGAAAATTCGCTCGCTTTATAAAAATGATTGTACAGAGGTTCTAGAATGGATGCAAATTTCATTAAAAAGAAATAAAACATAAAGGCTATTTAATATTTCAAATTTTATAGAATTTTTTTATTAGAATTCTTGATTTAGATATCATTTTTAAATAATTTTGTATTTAAAAGCAATGTTATAAAGGGTGAGCCAAACAGTGACATCCAAACTTTAAGGGATAATTCTACACTAAAAAATATGAAAAAACTTCATATAAAAATGTGTACCCAACGCCTTAGATTTTAAAGTACAGGGTGTTAATTTTTTATTTTAAATTATTGTTTTTAATAATTGGTTTCATACCAATTAAGATATTTTAAAAAAATTTGGGCGAAGCCTTCTATGCACCAAAACACATTTTTTGGAATACAAAAAAAAATTACCAGTGTCGTCCATGAGGGGTTAAGGGTTAATTTTTTTAATTAAAAAAATGGTAAGCTACTGCATTTTTCTAAAATATAAATAATTATATTGTATAATATTTTGATTAAGTTTGGAATAAATTTGATTTCAAATTTGATTTTTTTATTTGATGCACGGTTTTCGCGTAAATAAATAAAAACCCTTTCTCGGCATGGTCAAATCTCTAACTAATTTAAAAATAAAATATCAAAGGTATTAAAAATATGAAAAAGTTTATATAAATATGTGTCCGGAAATGAGTACCAATACACAATACCAAGACAAGACCATACCAATTGCCAATGCGTGAAAAGGAGATTATTTAAAGCCCGATGCATCACCCTATCCTAATTATTTAAATTTAGGCATTTTTTATTTAATCTCTACCTGCTGGTGTTTAACAAACTAAAACTAAATTAATAGCATCGAGAAATTACGAAGTGTAAAATTCTAGTTTCAGCAAAATATGGCTTTAGGCTTCCATGCTTGAGCACTTTGAGATGGCTGCTTAACTTTACATTAATTTCATCAATTTGTCTCTTGCATGTAGTAATACGTAAAATGGTGTTTAAGTTTTGTTGTTGAGAGTGGTTAAATTGCAAATAGCTATGTAATTTTGTGTTAAATGTTCCATTCCGATATTATGGAGAAAGCACTATATTTTATACCAAATGTAATTGCGAACGGTCCAATTTTATTTTCGATCGGTTTATTTTTTAAAATCTCTTGACAGTTTTTGAAATATAAGTAAATATGTTGTAAGTGTCATCTTTAAAAATGATCTCTGAAATATATAAAGTAAGAGGCCGTGACCGGCAGACCATTGTTATTTTGTAAAAGCTAAAAGTTTGTCAGCGCATGCTCCCAATTTAGGTAGAAGCGGTGGTAGACTGTGAAGTTTAACTCATAGTGGCTTTGGTAGGTACCAGGTACCAAAGGTTAATTTACTGAAACTCGACTTTCGTCTTTTGTAAAAGCTGAATTTTATGTTATGTTACTTGGGTACTTATTAGAAGATATTTCCCCAGTCGGCAGACTGTTTTAACAGTTCCAACCCCTTGGCAGACAAACATTTTGGGTTGGGCCAAATGGTCCGAAAAAGTTCAATAGTTCCGTTATTTAACGAGATATGACAAAAAGTCTTATACAGGGTGTTCCCTAAATATATGCTATGATTTAAGGGGTGATTCTTGAACTCATTTGAAGAAAAAAAATGGACATATGCCCTAAACGTCTTAACTTTTGAGATACAGGATGTTAAAATTTTCAAAAAAAAACAAAAGAAAATCGAAAACACCTATTTAGGAAAAACTGTTATACTGGATATAAACCTTATTTAACTAGGTATTTATTATTTTTGTTACATAACTGCTAATAAAAATATAAAACCTAATTTTTAAAAGAAAAACATTCCGCAATGCTTCTTTAATGGTCTAAATATATGCAATTAAGTGATTTTTTTTTATCTCTTACACTAAGCAAGAGACGAAAAAAAATTGGGAGACATAAAAGCAGTATTTTTATTTGCTTAATCTAAAAAAGGAGGAGGAGTAAGTGGCGTACCGATTTTTGGTTGAAATATTCCTTCAGTGGCCTCTCAAGACGCCACTGGACTTATTAAATGTAATTAAGTTAGTGGTAAATTATTCCCTTAAAGTCAATAATAATATTGCCAAATTAAAACAAAATTGGGTAAAGATAGTTAGGTTATTTTAAAAAATAGATTTTTTTTTGCAGTTTTAACACTCTGTATCTTAAAAGTTAAGACGTTTAGCACCTATGTCCATAGAAAGTTTTTTTCTTCAAATGAGTCCAAGATTTGTAAGATTTTTAAATAGGTATAACCCAAAAAAAAGTAATCTCACGGCAATAACTTTTTGGAGACTCTGTACACATCGAAATATTTTTAAGACATGCCTATTTAAAAATCCTGTAAGACTTTTTGTCATATCTTGTTAATTAAAAGAAATATTAAACTTCCTCAGATCATTGCGCCACCCCACAATGTATGTCTGCCAAGGAGTGGAATTGAAACTGTCAAAACTGTCTGGCGACTGAGGAACTATCTTCTAATCGGTACCAAAGTTACAATTCATTAACCTTTGGTACCTGGTACCTGCCAAAGCCGCTATGAGTCAAACTTCATAGTCTACTACCGCTTCTATCTATGTTGACAGCATGCA